>OMNZ01025422.1:10114-22836 GCA_900303255.1 Lesueurigobius sanzi | reverse complement strand
TTTAGTCATTCACTTTCTAATTAATCAACAAAACCATCGAGGCAAGGGTACTCATAGAATAAATGAGGCCCAAGGGGTACGCAAGGCAAAAAAGGTTGGGAACCACTGCGCTACTGCACTGGTTCCCAAAGTGGGGGTCGGGAGAACTGACCAGGGCGTCCCAAGATGATATCATGACAAAACCAAAAAAACATATATAGTGTATTTCATATAATTCTTAATGATAAACAATGTAGATTTGTGAATTGTGGACAAATAACAAAGGAAAAAAAGTAAATACATAATTGCTAAACCTGATTTTGAATGTTTGCTTGATATTATCTATATTATATACTACCAAGTCATTTACAAGATATATTTTATGAAAGAGATGGAAGATACATTTTAAGGGATGAGCTAAACTTTAAGATGATAAATTATAGAAGAACAACACAAAAATGACTGTAACAATTAATGTAGTAAAATTGTGGAACAAACTCAGTACAGACTTGAAACAATGTCCAAACATAAAACTATTTAAAATCAGATACAAACATAATAATTTTTACAAAATACCTCTGCTCTACTGGTGGGATGGACCCAAATGGATTGTGGGAACTTGGGTTGTGAGCCTTTGCCAAACCTTTTTTCAACCTCATGATCAGTGCTTGAATCATCTGTTTTTGAACTAAACTATTTACAGTTGTGCTCAAAAGTTTACATCCCCTGGCAGACTGTCAGGGTATGTAAACTTATGTATTTCATAGAATATGAATGATAACACAAAAACCTTTATTTCACTCATTTATTGTCAAAATAACCTGTTTGTTTACTCTTTTTAACTAGGGAAAACGTCCCTGATCAAAAGTTTCCATATTGTGCATCTCCAAACAAACATCAATTTTGTCAGAGAGTCCTGTATTTCAGCTGAAGTGAGTTTTTCTTTGCTCCTGAACAATTTCTCTGGCAGTTGTTGAAGGTCATGTAAACATTAGATCAGGGACATTTGAGTTCTGTTCTGTTTCATTATGATTTCAAAAGAGTAAACTCAGTTCTTTGACAGTAAATGGCTTCGCGCAACCACTAACCATGAGTGGGAAGAAAGATTTTCATCATATCATTATTATTCATCATTCATATTCTATGAAAAATGGCCAAAAGATTAAACTTATAATCACAACTGCATACTACAACAAGGGCAAACTGCAAAATATTTTTATTATAAATATATTAATTAATATTGTGTCATAAAAGGTTGAAGGTGGATCCTGAAGACACACAGTTGAGAGCCGCTGTGCTGTGTAAGATAATGTGGATTGAATTGAAGTGGAATTATGCATGAACTTAGATCAATGAATGAATAATAACAACAAAACTGTCTGCAATTACCTGTATGCCGACCTGTTTGTCCTGGAGCATCTGCTGCAGCTCGAGGAGGCTGTCTTTGAGGGAGCGCAGTTTTAGGGACAGCTGCTCAGCCTCTCCCTTGGTCTCCGCTCGCCCCTCCAACAACAAGCTCTCACTGTGGACCGACAGCTCCGACAGATACAACACCTTCTGCTCAATCTCAAACAGCATGTTCTGTAAAGACACCCACAACGAAATACAGTCAATTGTTTTAGATATCACATATAATACTATACTATATATTAAAATTTTAGATATTGTTTTTGGCAATTCAAATATACCATAAAAGTGGGTCTATAATCTTCACCTAAGCCTGCGTGCATTCTCTTCTCTTTGAATGCAGCTCTACAAAGGTACAAATGAACAATAGATTTCAATCCCCACAATGTATGCACAGTACATGATATAGTAACAAAAGAGGGAAAAAATAGACCCTCCCTTTTCAAAGGACCAAAGTGTGACCAATTGTGGTGCTGTGGGTGAGAGCGGGGATTAGGGCTGTGCATACAAGGGCCCTCGCCAGACCAGGCCAATAGTCATTCCCCAACAGGACTTTTCTCACAAAGTACAGCGCACAGCATCTAAGATTACAGTCTGGAGATTAGATTTAAGCAGATGCACCACTTCACAATAAGGAGACAAGGAGTGTGTAATGAACATTCCTTAGGTGTGCTAAACCACAAAGCCTAGACAAAAAAGCTTTGGAGTGAAACGTTGGTGACATGTTATAATAAAAAGTGGTGTAGTCTACATGATACGGAGGTATACGCCGTAAAACCACTAGAATTTACCTATACCCACTACAAAATATGCAAAGATTCTTCTCTCTGTTTAGAGACCAGCGCATTTCCTCCATGAGAGTCCGTCTCTCTCTTCTCTCTTTCGCTTTTTCTCTCACCCGACACCGGCGTGCAGTGTGTGTATTGGGAGAGCACGTGGGCAGGTTAAACAGGAGAGAGAGGAGTCATGTAGGCCACAGTCTCACTGTTTTACAGATTATTGTAGTGATACGGCCCAAATGAAGGCAGCTTTGCGTACTTTTGATTTTTGTTTGCCAATTTCCTGTTTAAGCATTTGTATAGGCTATTGTTAGTCTCTCATAGGGCTGCAAGATTAATCTATAGTGAATCGACATCACAATTTTGAATACTGCAATACCCTAACCCCAAAGGCTGAGGTTTTTTTCTTCCTTGCATCTCCAGCGTTTCATGAAGCTGAAATATAATAAATGTATAAATTATACATTATACAATGTATAAAAGCAGTTTTATAAGTATATTTTGCTGGCAATACTAGGACAGTGACAATAAACAATAATATTGGTAACTGCGATGAAAAGAAGGCATGTTTAGGTGATCTTAGCATTTCTTTGTTTCATAATTGGCATCATCGCTTAAGTAGATAATCCACATTCACATAATTACTGTGATAAATACTATTGTGAATCGCAATAATTTTGTCCAAGACAATTGTTAGACAAAAATTTCCATATCGTCCCATGCCTAGACAATACTGAATTGCATAAAAAATATACAACATAATATTAAAATCGCAAATCAAATCGCAATTTCTGTCTGAAAAATCGAAACTAAGTTTTTTGTCAAAATCATGCAGCCCTAATCTCTCATTCTCCTGAACAAAGCTGGTATAGTCTTAGTGTTTTCTCTCTGGACAGTGTAATCAGGCTGAAGGCTCATAGAGTGAATAAGTGTGTAATATGGGGTGAGGGTGGGCACATGTGAAAACGTCTGGCCTCGGGCCCCAGCAAGTCTGTCAATCACCCTGTGTCTTGGTCCTTTTATCCTATTAGTACTGCATACAGACACATAACACTACTTCATTTTCCCATTCATAATTTAATTTTAGTGCAGAGCTGAATCCATAAATTCTCTTGAACGAGGCCTTATAATTGAACCGTGTTTTTTTTTCCAGGTAATGCCTTATGTGATAATTCACGCTCGTGTGCAGCGACGCCCCCTGGAGATAATGATCTGTGTGGACAAACCCTTAGACCTGCGCTCAGCGGGGGACATATGTGAGCTTTAATCAGCTTACTGTCTCACAACTGCTACAAACACACACACTTCTAACTCTTTTTAATTAGAGGGGCATAACACTGCAATGTTCATGTCAAGAGCCCAATTACAGCACTTCAAAACATCAATTATTTAACACTGCTACATTCGTTTGGTTCTGAAATACTTAGTTGTTTGAGATTAAATGTTATATACTGTATAGAAGAAAATCAAAGAAACACAGCATTTTGGGGGTGGTTAACAAACCAGCAGGGAATATGAGGAGTAAATCAAACTGTGCACCTATCAGATTAGTATGGGAGTTTAAAGATACAGTATGCACAAAGGGAAACCATTCACACGATGCCCCTGGAAATGACATGTCTATGGACTAGTATCCATAGAAACAGAGGAGGAGGAGGCAGCAGCAGAGGAACTGGGCGTAATGAGGTTCACACCATGTATTTAAGTCATCTCACATTTGTACAGGGCTTTTCTTCATGTCTTCCAGTTCAGACGTCATACTTTTTGTCACAGAGGGACAATACTTTCCTAGGCCTAAGTTTATCATCATACACACACAATGGTAAAGTACGAATCCTGGACTTGAAACTGCAGTCTCGTATTTTGGTACAATGTTAATCTAATTATTTCTTATGAATCTTGGAAAAATAATGGCCAAAAGATTAAAAGGTAGGGCTGATTATTATTTTTTTATTTTGCAAATTCGAGTTTTAATTAAGAATTAAGGAAAAAAAAAAAACACACAAAAAAGTAAGTCTCTAGCCCATTCCTGTCGGGAGTTATGACATTTTAAAGGAATAATTAAAATGCTCAATCCAGCCACTAGGGGGCAGCCAAAATTTGTACAAAAAATCTGTCCAGCAGAGGGCACTGTGTTATGGACATACCGCCTTTGCTCTGCCTGATCCTGTCAGATTTCTGTAGTAGGCCCGCGTAACTATGAAAGGGGCTAACTGGGCAACTGCTGAGAGGGCCCAATTTGAGGCCGCACAACAACCAAAAATCAATAGTCTCCCTAAAAAGTAAATTCTAAAAGCATAAATGGCACCTAAACATCTAAAGGACCAGCTGAAAATACAATTTATTTTCTAAAATGCACCCGAATACAGAAAATAACATCTGAATTAAAAAAATTAAGAGAAAAACATTTTTTTGCAGGACTCTCAGACTGTAAACTTAAAAAGAGTATATAAACTTATGAGCACAACTGTAAAAACTTCATGACAAGCAATACATACGGTACATATCATTAACCTTCACACATCACAAGCACAGATTTACATGATCCGTTTGCCCTACAGCCCCCATGGCAGTCCGGTTGAGCGAGTCTCACCTGACAGTCAATGAGCTGCTCCTCCATGTCCAGGTCTTCGGAGTGCAGCTGCAGGGCCGAGCTGAGCGTGGCCCGAGTGCTGAGTAGCCAGTGGTCCAGCTCCTCCGCCTCGCTGTGGTACCGCTGCAGGGCCTGCTCCTGACGCTGCTCCTCCAGCTGCTCACTCAGCTTCTCCTGCGGCAGCCGAACGTGAAATTTAGAGAGACCCGGACAGATGATGCAAGCGACTGTTGCGGCAGGTTGACGGCTTTGACAAAGTGTGAATGAGCCAAAGCAACTGTATTTAGCTGTTTTCTTTGTTAAAACCAAATGTCCAAAAAATATGAATCGTCAAAACCAATTGCTTAAGGAATACTAGTTCAAGTGACATGACAACATTCAGAAAAGCTTACAGTTTAAAAATGAGGTGGAGGGCAGCTGCAAATCATATGCTGATAACTGTGGCAACTGTCAATGTGCAGATCTTAGTCTAAGCTTATTGCTAATTTCTCTATAATTCCTGGGCCAATCCACATGAAACAAAGACTGCCACAAAGTTCAATGTCTTCTCTGTCAGCACATATGACTTTGGCCCAATCCCAAACCAGCCCCTCTCCCATAACCCTACCCACTCCCCCTCCGTTTGCGCATTCACACGGAGGGTCCGCCACATTGAGGGCCGTCCCAAACCAATTATCACTAAGTGGAAGTGGGTTGTTAAATAGCGAGTCTACACAGGTGCAGGCTCGCCGATGGTTGCAGCAGGAGTCACGTTCGGGCAATGGAGGAAACGTCATTCAAATGTAAGTTCCGTCTTCTTCCAAGTATTTTAGATCAAACACACACCTTTATATTTAGGCTACATCTCAAACTAAATCATAGAACATGTGAAAGATCACCAACAAATAACAGAAATTAAACGGAGATGATCACATTGTCCCTAAAGTCGCTTAGCAAACCCACAAATGCGTGTGTGCATAAATGAACGTAATCAACCTCATATTTCATGTTTTGAGACATGTCTTTACTGTACAGAGACAGTGGCGCAAACAAAACAGCTCATAGAGCTAAGAATAAAACACGACAGCCTCTTCACAAAGAAGAGAAATGCCACAAAACAGGCATGGGAGTAAGTATAATCAATTTCACATGTAAATCCTGTTTGTAAAAAATATTTTTTAGTTTTTCCTTTTGATTATATAACATTGATGTTGCACATGCAACGCGTCTGTCCATATCCTTGACAACGGTTCCTTCCTGTTTCCGGTAAGGTAGCGAGGGCGTCCCACTTGTTCGGCTTCACTTTTATACCGTCCTCCTTGATCAGGAGTGCCCTCCGCAGCTGGGAGTGGAACTTCATTGAAGTTTGAAGTTTGAAGTTTAGTTTATTTAAAGGACAATGTGCAGTTACATTAAAAAGATGGCTGCACCAGATTTAGCACAATGCTACTTTCCATCCGTAGTCCCCAACAATACAATCATTAAACATACATATGTCATTTGGAGTGACACTCGTTAGTGAAGTGGTAGTGAGTAGGGACTAGTTTGGGATTGGGCCATAATGTGTAATTATTGTCTCATAGAGGTGTCCAAAGTGATGACAATATTCGAAAACATGTGCATGACGTTGGCCGGTTGAATAATATGGCAGCTTTGTGAATCCAAAAATGATTAGAGGAAACCTTTGGATATTTTCTTTTTGGACACTTCTTTCTCTCCTATATAATTGTGCTGTATTTTTAATCTGGTACAGCGCGGGGAGGGGTTTGTTTGTTTGTGTTTATGTATTTAAAAATGTCAAAAACAATAAAAAGACATTGATCAAAAAAAAAAAGAGAATTGGATTTGCCCTCCAATTGAAATATAATTCTGTAATGTGAACACAACCTATTATCACTTAAACCAATGGAGAATTATAAAAGCTATTGAGGAACAGCAACCCACTTCATGTTAATGGTCAAATTAAACTCACATGATGGAAACTATTTGTTCATAATATTTTCCTGTTGCATTTCAGGGAAGTGACAAACCAAAAGTGCGTCTCTAACCTCAAGTAGCTGCCGTTTCCCAGAAGCCTTCATTCGGATCGTGGCCATCCTCTCTCCGAGCACAGTGAGCGTGGAGTGAAGAGCCAACTGGTCTCCTGGCTCCCCATCGCTGTCGTTGTCTCCCAGCTCCTCAGAGAAGCACGTCTGTAGCTCGCCGATCTCATCCTGCAGCATCAGTATCTCGTCCATGAGCGCCTAGACAGCCAGAGCCAAAGAATGTAAGAATGAAATGAAGAGGAGACAGAAAACTGGACGGGGCATAATTAAGTCACAGTAATAATGGCTTGTCCTAACGGCTGGCAGCTCGAATGAACAGTATTCGCTGTTTGCTGTGTTAAAGTTGGCATAGCAACAATGTGGTGGCACCGTTGCACCAGCCAGTGTAAACTCATCCAACTCAGTTTAACAAGAGAGGCATTATTCAAGATATGCTTTTCCATCTTGAGGCCTAAGGAACAAATGTCACTGACTAAAGTGACATTTGAAGTATGAAGTATTATTATGTGTGATAGATTTAGAGGCCCTGTACCCAATTATTTTTTCCTAGTGAAATGAAATTTGTTTTCTCCTCCTTCAGTATAATGCACAGTTGTGGCCAAAATAATCTTTTGGCCATTTTTCATACAATATGAATGATAACACCAAAATATTTTTTCCACTCATGGTTAGTGGTTGTCAAAGAAACAGAAACTACTCAAATGTCCCTGATCTAACGTTTACATGACCTTCAACAACTGCCAGGAAAATTGTTCAGGAGCAAAGAAAAACTCACTTCAGCTGAAAAACAGGACACTCTGACAAAACTGTTTAAACTCATTGTTATAAAAAATAAAATCAAGTCTGTTATAGAGCCTTTAAAATCTGGTGTTTTTTAGTTCTTTCCCATATGCTGTAGGACCAGTGCCAGAGCGTAAGTATCTGTGCTCCAATTGCTATAGTTATTTTTATACATACTCAGGGTTCTTGTTTATTGGCAGTGTTTCCCAGTACTGTCATTCATTTTCTACACGTTTTACTGATTCATTTTTCTGATCTCACCTGATGCGCGGCCATCTGGCTCTCCGGGCTCTTGTTGGGCTCTAGACCTTCATTGAGTGCCCCTTCAATGGACTCCATCTTTGTTGAAATCGACTGCAGTGACTCCTGGTAGTGCTGCTGCCGCTCCAGAGCCTCATACAAACTCTTCTGCTTCTCGCTGATCTAAAAATTAAGTATAAATAAATGCAACAGAAAAGATAATACTTCTTCGATGGAGATAATGGCGTCTGAACATACCACATTCTTTAGTGTTTCCCAGGACCTCTGCAGGTCATCCAGGTTAGCAGCATTGGTTTCCATTGACGGATCATACAGTTCCTGGAGAGGAGCTCGACTAAGGGTCCCTCGTCCCTGGGGAGGGGTCAAAATTATTTAATAAGTTCTCCACAGTAATGTATCGCCCGTGTCTGTGAGCACAAGTTTGAGTCATTTTGTTCCTACGATCATTAGGTTAAAGTCCCATGAGACTTTGCCTTTGACCATATTGATTTTTGTCTGCAGACACCAAGCAACGCTAGAGAAAGGACAACCACAGTGTGTTTCTCAGTGAATTAAAAGGTAATGTCTCATTGCACACATATTGTAGGGTAGTTTAATTTGAGGGGTAGTAATAAAGCAAAGTAAAACAAACAAAGGTTAAAATTAGCAGCAAAGGGAAGCAGGGGAAACACAGCAACTCTCTCACATTTGAAAACATTATTGCGTATTATTATGTCAATAAAAATATAAAATTTAGTTGTGTAATTTTGGTTGAGACAGAATATCATGCAAATAGCAGGAAAGGATGTTCCTTCAAAGTGACATTTGCATTGTAAACTATGGTCTGCCCTATTCCGGAGTAAACTCACCATCCTCTTTCCTGCAGTTTGTTTTTGCTAAATGGCTATGCTGTAGGAGAGTAGTCTGTCCCATGGTTAGCTCAGCAGTACCTGGTTAAGAGCAGCGTCACTGTTAGCCCCTGGTGAGGGCGAGCGGCAGGCAGGGGGAGAGGAGACCTCACTGTTGGTGCCCTCCTCCCCTGATTCTTCTGTGACAGGGGAGAGGAGCGTGTGGCAGCGGCCTGCTGTCATCTGACCACACACCACACATCCAACACAAACATCAAAGAAGCAGGTGACACACAGGCAACACATGAAAGATGAGGAGGATACAAAGTGTGGGACAGAGGACAAAAGAACAGAGCGTAAATTAATGGGGAGATCAGGGTAGGAAGACTGCAATGAGCACATCATTTAGTAAGTGGAAAGTAATCAAATAGTTGTCAGTAATATATTATTTCAATGAATTCTGAAGACATTATATTCCTTACAAAGCATATTATACGTTGTACAGAACTGTATTAGCAAAAGAGCAACACTGTGAGTGAATGAGCCACAGAGACAGGATGCATCAGCAGAAAGGAATGGCACATTCGGGAAAGTCTACAATGCCTTTTACGGGACACTGTACTGTGGAAAAAAAGGTGCCTTTTCAAACCACCTTCAATCACAGCTAAAGCATTTCCTGTCTCTGTGGCAAGAAGTGAAAAACCAGATTCTGAATCTTTCTGTCTGTTTAGGATTTTTTTTTTCTCATAGTCTTCTTAAAATTAAAAATGAAGACAGGTTGAATCATATAAAGCAGCAATACTGATTGGTATGAGAAGCTACAACTGATGTCCCACAAATAGCACACAATCAGTGGCTGCATGCTTTAGTGCAGAGGCCGACCAGAAATGTGAGCCCAGCCCTATTGGGCTGGTTTTGGCACTTTGTGCAAACCTCAGCCGGCAGCCTTGCACTTTTTTCCCAGTTTTATGATGCAATGCAAACGCAACAGAGAAGACCAGCAAACCAGCAAACAGTGTGTTCAAATTCTTGAACACCGAACTAGCAACGTCTATTTATGCAGCAAACATACTCTCTACTCAAAGCCAGAGCTGCATGCAGCAACATCCTGTTTCCGTAGTGCACTGAGCAGCTCTGACAAGGCCAAAGGGAGAAGACAAATCAGAGGCTACAGTCACTGAGAGCACAAGGAGAATATGTAGAGGTTTATGCCTCAAGTGAAAAATAAAGCATTAGGCTCAGTGTGACACTGTAGCAGCAACACGCAGACAGAACTGGGCTAATACCAAGCGACACAACAAACAGCCAGAATAGTAACACACAAGACATGGGAAAGTGGTGATTTATCTGCCTTGAAGGAAAAGCAAGAGCATTTAAACTAGTATGCTCCCATTATTATATAGATTTATTATGAATACACATGTTATAGCCATGCAAGGCTGACAGTAAAGTCCATAAAGTTGGAATAAAGAATGTTCTCTAACTCTACTTCCCTTTTATAAAGCATATTAAAAAAAAGTTAGCACAACTTTCCCCTGTGTGTCTGGGTCAAGTCTTTGCATCTGGTCAAAGGTGCTTTAAGTGCACGTTATAGAATAAAAATAAAACAATAGCTGTTCTAACTTCATGCACAAACGATCTAACTTGTGTGCATCAGTGTGTTGATGCAGAACGAGGAAATGTGGCTCTTTAGCTCAAACACCGCTCTTGTACATGTGTGCGTCTCCTAAAAAGGCTTGTCCACTCACCATGACGACGGAGGGGTGTGCGGGCAGCTGCTTGTTGCCGGCTGTGTTACCGTTGGCCACGGCGTTGGGCAACTCGTCGTCACTGAGCTCTTCCATGCCGTCCGAGAGCCCCTCCACCTCACTGACCGTCAGCAGCATGGTGGCATGTTTGGCCTTCACTGTCAGCATCTTACACTTGGAGTGCAGCGAGGCGATTTGCTCCTGGTAGCCACGGATTTTCTGGGCCAGCTCCTGTCAAAACATAGCCCCCGGGTTACAAAAGGAGACCCCGCACACCCCTGGGGGTCAAGAAGGGCCAGTCCAGAAGAAGAGATCAATGGCTCCTTGTTAAATAGATCCTTGTCTAAAAGGGGTCTCTGCTCAGTTAGCGTTGAATGTAGTGCCGGCATGCGATGAGTAAGTGGAGCGGACGCATTTTCTCTCCTCCTCGCTCTCACTCTGAATGAGCATAGAAAGAGAACAGCTTCCACTCTCTCTAATGTTTCCCTTCTATCTTTGAGCCAATCGGAGCAGCACAGAGGCGGGTGGCTGGGACGTTTGGTTGAGCGAGAGAAAGACCCTTGCAGAAGTAGTTCAAAATCCCTCAGACACTCCCTCTCTCTCACACAACACATACAACAAATGCCAAGGAAAAACAGGAAGTGACCTCACCGGGCTGCATCCCCCTTTTCCTCCCTGTGCCCGCCGTCCGGACCAATCCCGAGGGCGGACCGGCGGTAACAAAAGGGAGCCGTGACAGAGGAGGTGTCAGGTTACTGGGCCGCTATAGGCCAACCCTCCTCCCCCCTGCTCCCTGTGTGTGTCCCACAGATGGCCGGCTCACTGATAATCGGGTCACGTGACTATCTGGGCCAGTGGAGTAGTGAGTTTAAGAGATCACGCATAAACACACAGTTATAACATGATTCCACAAAGCTTTATGAGCGCAGTTATAAGGACTACCTAGGGACCACCTATCTATGCCCCTTTAACTTTATTTTACCTGCTATGCCTCTGTTTTCTAAGTATGTAATTCTTTTGATTCATGAATTTACTACACAAGTACTACAAGTATGTATAAAAGTGCATGAACTATGGGCTCGACTACTGTATGTGCCAATGCAGAGCGGCTGTGCTGCATTGGCACATACTTCACCAAGTCTTTCCCCCCTACTGCACAATTTCTTTCTCTGCCTGGAGATAAAATATACATACACAGCAAACCCAAGGCTGCATCAGAAACCTTAGGCCTCCTGAAGCAAAGAATAGCTTATCATAGTAAAATATTCACACGGCAATGAAGATTAATGAAGAAATCTCTAAGCATTGAATTGCTTGTAGCAACCCATTGTTGCACCATAAGTTCCACTAGCCGATGATGTCAGCTGAGAAAAGCCTCAAAGACAAAGAAGCATAGTTGCATATGTCCATAAAACGCAGTATAGTAGTGGAAGTGTTATTCAGTTTCTACAGCAGAAATGGACCAGAATAAAACTTTTACAAACTACTGTGCATCACTATGACCTATAACTGTGCAATATTAACATTATAGTAACCTCTTTTCAGCCCCTTCAGGACTCAAGGTAAATACTACACTTCATTTTGAGCAGATGAGAGTAGTGTCTGACCTCGTGGTGGTGGATCTGAGCCTGTAACTCCTGGATGTTGTTGGTGGAGACGGGACGGTCCTGGATGATGCGATGGGCTTCTTCTATTAGTCTCTGGAGATTTTTGACTTCCTGCTCATACTGCTCATACTGCACCACAGCCTCCTGGTAAAAAAAAAAAACAAGCATTGCATTGGTTTTTGGGGTTTTACTTTACTGTATCTTGCTAGGATGCATTCATTCATGTTTATCTCAAACTTCAAAATCTACATTGCTAGACCATGAGACGACACTGGTCAGATGAGGGCTAAACAAAAACATGGGCATTCCAGAGAGGCCTGTTGGGACAATACACCACCTGAAGCAAAAGTTATTATGCAGCTTTTTTGTGGTGACCAATGGTTTTCCAGTCATCTGGCCATAATAGTGTTGAGTTAATTTATTATAGATGTGATCATTATTATTAAAAAAAATGTATTTCGTAGTGTATTTTGCTTTAAAGGGCCAAAACATTATTTTTTTTTCTAGTAGTAACACAGATTTTGCTTTCATGAGCTTGCTGGCAAGTTTTGTAGCATTTCTGTGACTGTGCCTCCTAAAAGTGATCCTACAAGTTGTGAAACCTGCTTACAAACTCATCCCTGTGAAGAATTGGGATGTTAGAAATGTGTTAGGAAAGTTAAAGAAGCACTATAACTCTTTAAGTGAAATAAAATGCTGATATTTGTGCATATTTGA
>OMNZ01025422.1:0-10089 GCA_900303255.1 Lesueurigobius sanzi | reverse complement strand
TTGACCTTTTAGTGGCCCAGTGGTTGTGTGGGTGCAGCGTGACACCTTTACTGTCCATCACAGATAGACAGTAAAGTATTGATGTTGTATTGATGCTTGATGCTTGTATTGATGCTTGGGTTTCTGGTAAGTTTCTGGTACGAAACCCTAAAAACAATTGATCCTGGAGCGTCATAGAAGCTGATGTGATGGAAAGTAAAGGTGTCATGCTGCACCCATGAGCCTCTGGGCCACTAACAGGTAAAATATGCACAAATATCAAGATTTTATTTTTCACTTTAAAAGTTACATAGTGCCCCTTGAAGCACAACACATTACAAAATAATTACAAGTGTTAATTTAAGTGCTTAAAATCTTGCTTCATCAAAGCCGGTTTATTCTTTTTAAGGGTTATTTGTGGTTTTATGCATTGATAAGGAGTAATAAATGTGCTGCATTTGCTGCCCCCTACCTGCAGTATGTTGCACTGCTGGATGGTGGTGTGCTGCAGCTGGCTGGCCTCTTGCTGCAGAGTCTGAGCTGTCCGGCAGATGGGAAGACTGGCCACTGCATCCTCTGGCAGGCGGAGGGCGCTCTGGCACTGCTGCACAGCTGCTACCTGCTGCTTGAAGACCTCCATCTCCACCAACACACGCTGACGCACACAAAGGCAGTGTTAGAGTTCTGAAACTGCAGACTTTAAATAAAAAAAAAATAACATTGAATGAATACTTGTCGTTGAGTAAGCTGCTCCCTGAGGCTGAGCCGGTTCAGATCTGGAGATGCCAGAGTGACCTGGACCTGGTCTACAGCAGTGTGGAGAATCTTTACCTCGGCCTCCAAACGCTGCACATCCTGAGCAGACAAAAGGTGTCACATGGGAACATCTGTTAATGTTTCACCTATTTCACTGCTTTAATCCCTTTGACAGAATGGTCTGACTCAACTTTCCCTGTTTCTTCTTTTGTAATTCATCTGAGCAAATAAATTATAGATGTCATTAGAATTCAATCTACGTCTATAATTTGCAAACATCGGGAGGGGGAGGTTGGAATGAATGCAAAAGTAAATTCCATGAGTCAGTTTTTGGACAAAATCCAAGCACACAGGAGGAAACATGAACAGATTTCAAAGCACAAAGGCATTAACAACAGACTATCATCTGTGTTCCAGATGAACCCCAATGAGATTAGAGTGACAGATTACTGCAGTGCAAGCCAAAAGCAGCACATTCCACGTTAAGTGTATTATAGGTCGATGTCCAAAAGGGGGCACTGTTGGACTTTGGTATTTTTTGCCAATCTACAAACACTAGAAATAAAAAACTAAATGTTATTGAGAAGTCCTTGTGTTCAAATATTCAGTCTCTCTATACAGTTGATAATGATGTAAATATAGGGGTGCACATTTTGAAAAAGAAATACCCAATGGCCATTTTTCTTTTCTTTTGAGGGCTTGTTTTAAACAGCCTTTGAGAGACTAGAAAATAAACGGCAAAGCAAATCCATGCAGTTCAGAACATGTAGTGATCTAAACTAAAATGTTTTTTAGACATGATTAATCTGAAGATTTGGTTTGTCTGAAAATATACCTAAACGTAACCTTAACAATATCGCTGTTCCTAAACTTCATTTTTGTCATGAAATCTCAAGTTTTTACAGCAGACTGTCCCTCCCGAACTGACTATCTAGCATTAACCTTGTTTTATAGCACTGGTTCCAAAAGTGGGGTCCAGGGCCCCCTTTGGGTCCTCAGAGGCACTGCAGAGGGGCCTCCAAAATCAAAATAAATTCAATAAGTTCAATGCAATTGATGCAATTTATATGAATTTATATGAATTTGTTTATGCACAATGTAGTTGAATGTATGTAAAATTAAGCGAAAACCATTGAAAAACCGTGACATTTAATTGATTAATTTTCTTATAAATAGTGTGAGTTCTTATCATTGGAGGGTCCCAAGAGATCTTTGGATATGTAGGAGGACCGCAACACTCTCAAGTTTGGGAATGGCTGTTTTATAGTGTTCAGAGCACATTATAAGGCCTAAACCAGGGGTACGCAACGTCAGGCCCGGGGGCCAAATCCGGCCCTCCAGCATAGAACCTCTGGCCCCTAATATGATTTGGGGAAATACTGCACAAATCAATCAATCAAATACCTCAAAGAAATGCAGAAAATACTGTAAATTTCTTTAAAATGTCCAAGAAAAAACACCCCACACAAAACAACCATCTGAAAATCAGTAAAATTTTCTTGCAATAAGTGTATTTTAGCTTGAGGTATTTTTGCACTTGGAACAGGAAAATACGTCTTATTGCAACTAAAACAAGATGAAATTTCTAATTGACCTGAACAAAATCTTATTCCATTAGCAGATTTTTTTACTTAGCCAATCAGAATTTGAATTACTCAAATTACAGTCAAATATTCTTAAATCCAGTAATTTTAACTTGCCAAAACATCTATTTTTTGCAGTGCATTAGGTCATTTATGAAATTTGTATAAAGTGGGCTTTATTTTGGGCTACAGCTGGGAGGCTGGCCCTCCATCAAGCAAACTTGCCTACCCCTGGTCTAAACAGTAGCAGGATTTGCAATTTGTCAACAGCGACCAATAAAATTGCCATTTTGATCGGATTGCGTTCATCATGCATCATAATACTACTATAAAATGGCTTTTCCCATAAACATTCTTAATCATTTATTCATAAAAAATAGAATAATGTAGTATAAATATCACTTTAGATGCTGTTTCTTACCTTAGCTGCATCTTGCAGACTCTGCAGCCGGGTCCTGGCCGTTTGCTGCAGCTCCTCGGTGCGTCTGCTCAGATGCGCCACCTGCTGGCTCCACCTGTCGGTCTGTAACACCTCACTCAGCTGCGCCTCCCGCTCCAACATGGCCTCCAGGTCGCCATGGAGACCCCTGCACTCCCGGAGCAGCGCCTGTCACCACGAGGACATAAATTACAACTCAAAGTCCAGAAGCCTATTTCTGTTGAGCAATTATGCTAATTAAAGCCAGCCATCATAGCCTACTGTACATGACAAGTCACTGCTCACTGAACTACACCGTGAGTATAATTGGTGTTGGTTCATTTAAAGCTCGTCTTAACATTGACCAGAGTCCAAATATTCTAATTTATTATTGTGGGATAAATCACACATATTTTCGCGCAATTAACAGCACTCATTGGACATTTTTCATGCTTTACACCTCCCTCTGTGCGGCTCATTAAAAACAAACCTGGTGTGCACGGGTTTGCTCCTGCAGCTGTGACGCAGAGCTCCAGACGATGTTTCCACTGACCATACATTCAGCCTTCTCAACCCAGGACAGGACGAATGACTTCATGCTCTGGTAGTCCTCCATTTGTCTCTCCGCCTGCTCATAAGAGACCAAAATGTCACGACACATGAGCATTGATAAGTTACAGTATATCAGGAAAAAACAACTAATGCTTTCCTGTGTTCCTTGTGTATTCTTTAAGCTAGATGCTCTACTAAATGGATAAAACCTTTTCCATTTGGGATCTTAGGACAACAAAAATGAAAAAAATTGTGATCCCTTGAGCAAAGCAGTACTTCTGACATAATTTAATTTAGAATAGTTGTTGCAAATTACACCATGCTTTCCCTTGGTTATTTTCTGACCAAAAGGCTAAACTTCCAAACCTCTTAATATCTTTTTCCTGACCTTTTTCAGTCTGTTGGTCCGGTCCTGGATCTGCTGTGCCGTGTGACGCTGCACCTCCATCAGTTTGGTCACTGCGTCGCCCAGCCGTTTACACAAGAGAGGGTTCTGCTCTCCGAACTCCTGCACCGCGACGCCCAACTCCCCCAAAGTCCGACCACAGCATTCACACTCCTCACAGACGACCTGTAACGAAGACCATATGAAGAAGACATTATGATAAATGATACATCAGTGTTATTATGCAGCTCCGCAGTCCCGCTTTTGGCCGGTGCCGGAAGTAAAAATCCCATCAAAATCTCCATAGACTTTTCTAAAAATTCTAATTGTAAGAGTTTAAAAGCACAATGGAGGCTAATCAGCTACATGCTAACTGCTATTTTACAAGAAAGAGAATACCAAATACTTGAAAATACAGTGAAATGCTTTTTTTTTAAACTTTTTTTTTTGTAATTTTAGGAATATGAACATGACAGAATGTAGGGATAGACAAGAGAAAAACAAAACAAACAGGGGGGGGATAAAGGGGGGCACTGATCACATCGTCAGTGAAATTCTTTTATAGCTTTTTGGTTTATAAAGTTTTGGATGCAACTTTAATTTATTATTGTGTGTTTTATGCCCATAAGTCATCACACAACTGATTAGCTGCTATCGTTCTTTTAAACATTTGATATAAATTTTTTTTTCGAAAAGTCTATGTAATTTTTGAATGGGATTTTTACTTCCGGCAGCGGCCAAAGGGATTGGCGATGCGCGGGACTGTGGTGCTCCATAGGACACAGTGTTTTCTAATGAAAGGCATCTTGAGATACACTAAAGAATGGGAAAAATCAAATTATCAGGGAGCATTTTACTGACAGCGAGGGTGGCACCAGCGCTGGCCCATATCTTTAGTGCAAATAAATGTAAACATTGAAAATTCTGTATTTTGTTTTATTTAAAAAATGAAATAGCATTTTTTTTTCTAATTTGGTTTAAGTAAAATTAAACTGAATGCTACACTTTTTTGAGAATTTGTCTACTTTTTGAGATACTGCATTGAAATAATAGGAATCTCCCAGCAGTGTCCATAATACACTACTTATGCTCATAATACTATGATCACATGGGTGCACTAAATAGAAGTTTTTATTATGCTGAATCTGTTCAGCAAGTTAAACCTGTTTTTATTATATGCATATCACAATACAGGTGCCTCAATATGATACACGTATCGCCAAGTACTCTGTAACAATGACATATTGAGCACAGCCCTAGAATTAGGCTAGTTTTTCAAATGAACAAAGTTGTGTGACAGTGAGACTAAATGAGAGGAACAGGTGGGACGGTGGGCTTGGACTCCCACCTGAAACAATGTTCACTAAAGTGGGTCAGATTCAGAGGTGGAACTCAGCTCATACCAGTCCAACGCTCACACACTCATTAACCTCAACATCTGCACAATGGATAGCCAGTTGAACGAGGGTTAATTGCCTGCTAATTAGTCAATCTGTCTGGGTGATTACTTTGGTGTCGTCTTTGGCCTCCTCCAGGTCTCCGCTCTTGTCCTCCAGTTTCAGGGAGATGGTCTTCAGCTTGGTCTCGATGTCCTGGAGTCTGGAGCTGAAGTCTTGCTTGACATCTCTGGTCTGCTGTACCTCCCTCTCTCTGGCTTGCACCTAACAGGGACACAATGTTACGTCTTGACATCGTTTATATATTTCAAACCACTATGTGAAAAAAACATACATGAAATAGAAATGTTACATACAAACAACAGTACATAAAGCATACATTATAAATAAGGTACCTAGTAAAAGAATAAGATGTTACCTGATCTTCTGCGGAGCCTAAAGCCAGAGCTACTTCAGCCAGCTGCATACTGAGCTCTGAGGGGAGGCCGGCCTGGAGTTCCTGGTACTTGGACTGCTGCAGCTCCGTGATACGCTCCACACTCTGGCGTCTACTGATGACCTCACCGTGTGCAGTCTGCAAAAGCAAACCATCAAACACATCTGTATACTATAATAAAGAGTAAAACCTTTCTACTATGCATTTTATGCTGACTACTTCTTCTGTCCACTTCTTGTTTTTAGCTTTATATACAGTAATTGTCCTTAATAAGTTGTTTGTGTTGTACCCATAGAGTGTATATAACAATGGAAGTACAATTGGCTAGTCCTCTGTGAAGCCAGTTAGCATACTGGCATATTGACTTCCCATTGAAACTGTTTCGCCCCTCTTTAACTCATTATTGAAAATAGTCTTGTAAATATGACCCTCAAGTGCTTGTCTTACTCATGATACACCGTCCTGTTCTTGGTCTTTTAATATTTTCAACGTTATTTAAGATATTAACAAAAAATAACTGGCCATTACCACAGCAAATATGGAAATAGGACCCAAACATTCAACATGGCGGTGAATTGGCTTCATTAGCCCGTCCTGAACGCTATGGGGAAAGCCACGCGGGCGACCTCCATTGTTATATACAGTACACGCTATGGTCGTACCTCCAGCTCGTGCAGCAGTGAGTCCAGGTCTGCAGTGGGGCTCAGCAGAAGACCTCGAGTGTCCTGGATCCAGCCTTTGACCAGCCCCAGCTCCTTCTCCACCTCCTCACGCTCCCTCAGCTCCTGCTGGACCTGTGCCCGACTGGACCGAACCTGCTGCAGTAGGCTAAAAAACATGCACACACAACATTATGAGATGGACAAACAGTTTTTTAGTTTTCCTACAAAATTATATATGGATTGTAGCCAAGATCTGAATGTAAATGTCTCTTTTTGTTGGGAGCCACATATTGCAGCATAACATCTACTATTATCAACCTCAACCTTTGGGAAGAACCAAAGAAGTTTAATGAACAAAAAATATATTATCCATTTCATGAATACAGTTGTGGCCAAAAGTTTACATACCCTGGCAGAATGTGAGGGTATGCATTTTATAGAATATGAATAAAGTGGTTGAATGTGAAGCCATTTATTATCAAAAAAGCTGTTTGTTTACGTTTTTCAACTAGAAACTAGCCAAATGTCCCTGATCAAAAGTTTACATATTGTGCATCTTGAAACAAACCTGTCCTGTATTTCAGCTGAAGTGAGTTTTTCTTTGCTCCTGAACAATTTTCCTGACTGGCTGTAGAAGGTCATGTAAACGTTAGATCAGGGACATTTGGGTAGTTTCGGTTTCATTATGATTTCAAAAGAGAAAACTCAGCTCTTTGGCAATAAATGGCTTCACACAACCACTAACCATGAGTGGAAAAAAGATGTTTGTTTTCATTCATATTCTATGAAAAATGGCCAAAAGATTAAAAGGGTATGTAAACATTTGAGCACAACTGGATATATCCCAAATCTCCCTTTCAGTAGGCACTCAAATTACATGTTTTTGAGCCATTGTTGACATATTGTTTAGGCTCAAGGACAGAAGCGTTGATCATTTAGAAAAATGTGAAATATGAACAAACTAAACTGATCACATGATAATCACGGTTACAGTTACAGTCACATGCTACTTTCTTTGTGTTAAAATATTCTGTTATTGAAGGGACCCCCATTAGCAGAACTGTTGCTATTCTTCCTGGGGTCTAAATAAATAAAACATTAAATAAATAATACATTACAATACAAAAAGATACAGTCATTACAACCAAAGCATCTCCAGTCATATCGTAGTTAAATTAAGTTAAATGTGGATTTCAATTATTTTTGTTATTGATTCAGGTAGAATATTCCATGCATGCATTGCTCTGTACATGAACTTTCTCTTTATACCTTTTGATCTCACTTTTGGTATGCTTTTAACAATAAACAAATAATACAACAAACATTTCCTCCCTACCTGTCATATTGCTCCTGGTAGTCACTGATCTGGTGCAGCCACAGCGTTTTGTCATGCCCATTCTCCGTCTTCTCTTCCATCTGCTCTCGCTCTCCGCTGAGACTCAGGGTCAGCTGTTTGAGCAGAGCCAGAATGGACTGCTCCCTCTCCAGCTCCACGCTGAAGGAGTCGTGGTACTCCAGGAGGCTCTGCAGCGCCGCCCTAGTGGCCGCCTTCTCCACCGTGCCATCGGGGACCCTGCGCCGGAGGTCTCCAAACACAGACTGCACCTTCTCCATCTAACAGGCACCAATGTTAGATTAGACTGGCGATAAAACCCTTAGCTTCTTTTTATTTGATAAGCATAATTCAGTTTGACAATTTAGACCCACTGAGGCAGCTCTAACAGCTCATTTTTCTTACTGAATGTCTTCTTTATTGCACAAAATTCACACACAAGGAAAACTAATAAACTAAGCCTTTTCCACGTTTTCCCACTGTTGGAAGTAACTCATTCATCTTTTTTAAGGCTGCTGGCAATATTGTTGAAAAATATGAAATAAGGATGACAATAAAAACACTTTAGCACTTCAAATGTCTGTGTTTTTATAAATTAGAGAAGGATTTGCACTTTTGAACCTAAAAAAAAGTCCCCAGACTCCAGGAATACCATGAATTTATGCAACTAGTAACAATGTGTAGCCGTTTGTGACCCCCTGAAGCAGCAAGAGAGAGAGAGAGAGAGTTAGAGATATCTCTGCGGTGACATCAGTCCCAGTTGAACAAAAGGGTCATAGAGAAGCAGCGGACAGCGTGGATGTGCCACATTTAAGGAAGTGTCCGCCATTTCTCACAGTTTGACCTCATTTCCATGTTCGCCGCAAGGGACGGTGGGAATTTATAGCATTGACGAAAATTCACACACTTGAACGAGGTCAAAAGGCGGGAAAACACTACGTGAAACAGAGGTCTGGCAGAGGCACAGGACTGGATTGGAGCCTGGAGTTGCATCACAGCCTCCGACTGGTGTGCTGTGTTTGACCTACTTTAGCATGAGTCAGCCGTAAAAGCAACATGTGATTGGTTTGTGTCAGATGTGAGTGGATCCAGACATGGTCCATGTGATATAGACCTGGTTCAGCCTGGAGTAGTGTTTGTTTGGATCTGCTTTAGATCACAATCACATCTATACTAAAGCATGTACAAAACTAGAAATACACACTACTACCTTGCAAATTATAGGTAATTTATAGGTAACTTTACTTAAGTAAATTTTATGATGAATACTTTTTAGTTTTACTTAACTACATTTCAGAGCCTGTATCTGTACTTTCTACTTCACTACATTTTAAAATTGGGTTAAAAGTAAAAGTATTTTATTTTCAAAGTGACCTCTCTACGATGAACTGGTTTAGATCTTGTTTAGACCTGATTTAGACCTGTTCTAGACCTGAATTAGTGGTTTACTCGTTTTAGACCTGATTTAGATCAGGTTTAGGCCTTGGTTAGTCCTGGTTTAGACCCAGTTTAGCCATGGTTTAGTCCTTGTTTAGTCCTTGTTTAGACCTGATTTAGACCTAGTTTAGTCCTGTTTAGACCTGCTTTAGTCCTGGTTTAAACCTGCTTTAGTCCGGAGTTAGACAGGATTTAGACCTGTTCTAGACCTGAGTTAGTGGTTTACTCGGGTTTAGACCTGGTTTAGGCCTTGGTTAGTCCTGGCTTAGACCTGGTTTACTCCTGGTTTAGTCCTTTAGACCTGGTTTAGTCCTGATTTAGACCTGGTTTAGACTGGATTTAGACCTGTTCTAGACCAGAGTTAGTGGTTTACTCGTTTAGACCTGGTTTAGATCAGGTTTAGGCCTTGGTTAGTCCTGATTTAGACCCAGTTTAGCCCTGATTTAGACCTGGTTTAGTCCTTGTTTAGACCTGGTTTAGTCCTGGTTTAGTCCTGGTTTTGACATGGTTTAGTCCAGATTTAGACCTGATTTAGTCCAGATTTAGACCTGGTTTAGTGCTGGTTAGTCCTGCTTTAGACCTGGTATAGTTCTAGTTTGGTCCTGGTTTAGACAGGATTTAGACCTGTTCTAGACCTGAGTTAGTGGTTTACTCGTAGACCTGGTTTAGGCCTTGGTTAGTCCTAATTTAGACCTGGTTTACTCCTGGTTTAGTCCTGGCTTAGACCTGGTTTAGTCCTGATTTAGACCTAGTTTAGTCCTGTTTAGACCTGCTTTAGTCCTGGTTTAAACCTGGTTTAGTCCAGAGTTAGACAGGATTTAGACCTGTTCTAGACCTGAGTTAGTGGTTTACTCGTTTAGACCTGGTTTAGGCCTTGGTTAGTCCTAATTTAGACCTGGTTTACTCCTGGTTTAGTCCTGGCTTAGACCTGGTTTAGTCCTGATTTAGACCTGGTTTAGACAGGATTTAGACCTGTTCTAGACCTGAATTAGTGGTTTACTTGTTTAGACCAGGTTTAGGCCTTGGTTAGTCCCGGTTTAGACCTGGTTTAGTCTTGGCTTAGACCTGGTTTAGTCCTTGTTTAGACCTGGTTTAGTCCTGGTTTAGTCCTGGTTTTGACATGGTTTAGTCCAGATTTAGACCTGATTTAG
>OMNZ01025421.1:0-10982 GCA_900303255.1 Lesueurigobius sanzi | reverse complement strand
TTTTTAATAAATCTAAAGAAAAATATTTATATGAATAAATAATTATATATATTTGAATATTTACAGCGTTAAATACTCTGCCCCGCCAAAAAAAAAGTTGACACCTAGATTTAACTAAGCAAATATATCTGGGGTTGCTGCTGTTGGTCAGTTTTAGGTTCAGCAACAAAATGAGCCCAAAGAATGAGATCAACTGATTCACACGAACAGCCTGTAGGACCAAGTTATTCCATCAATGTATTCCTTCTTCCCTGATGGTACAGGATTATTCTAAGATGACAATGCCAGGATTTATTAGGCTAACATTGAGAAAGAGTGGTACAAGAGCATCACTACTTAGCTACTAGCACACACTTAGCCACCACAGAGTCCAGATCTTAACTCCACTGAGAATCGTTGGGATGTGCTTGGACATGGCATTGCGGTCACACTCTCCCATCATCAATACAAGATCTTGGTGAATAATTAATCCAACACTGGATGGAAATAAATCTTTGAACACTGCAGAAGCTTATTGAAACAATGCCACAGCTAATGGTGCAGTAATCAAAACTAAAGGTAGTCCAAGGCGCGTGTGACATTTCCTTTTGTGGCGACTTTTTTTTTTTTTGGCCGGGCAGTGCGTTTTGTTTCATAATTTATTGCAAGAATCTTACCAGTAAGTGCTGATGATAATGCTTTTGTGCTTTCTGGATACTTTCAGTTTTTTCATGACACAGTTTCACATCTAGTCATCAGCTAAGGAACCCAGAGGTAATAGGTAACCAGACAGTACTCAATAACGTACAATGGTTTTAATGGTTTAGTGTAAAATGCTCTATACAGATATATGTTTATGACATATTAAGGTTTAGACTGGCTTTTAACACCATGGACTAGGAATACATCTCTTTTCGAGTTGTAGTGATTTCTGTGGGTTTTTTTTTTTTTTTTAATCTTTCTGTGAAGATAAAGCAAAAACAACTGATTTTGTTATTGTGCTATTACAAAGACATTTTGATTGATTGATTGAAAAAAAATAAAAAAGTCAGTGATGGAATGCAAGAAATGGGTACAAAAGGTTTGGTTAAAGCCAGGTGAGTGTATGGTGTTAGCACAGCAAAATTTGTCTTCTGCATTTGACTCATACTTCAGTGTTGCCGGAACAACCTGTCAAGAGCAGTGGGCAACCAAAGTGCAGCGCCCTGGACCTTTCTCTAGATTCTACCATTGGTTTCTGGAAATCCAAGTACCAACAACATGGAACTCCACACAGAATCAAATCCCTGCACTCTCTTGCTGTGCGGACACTAAGCCACAAAGCTATTGCTCAAGAGTATCTTAAGGAATCCCGTACGAGTACATTTGAAATGGCAAAAATAAGTGTTAAGGATACAAGCTTTCCAGCGATGAACCACTCTGCGCTGACATATCCTTGTGGCTAAATGTCCGGCAGCCTCTGACTGCACCTCTTCACTCCATTTTTCATACAATGCTTGACACCATTTTGTCCAGTGCAACCTTATTAGCCTGAGGTTGTTAGTGTTTTGAGCTACAGCTAAATAGAAAAATAAAAGTAACCACACAATTTACCACATCATTTTAGATGACTAAAGAAAATTCTGAAAAACCTTTTGATTTGTCTTTGGTGCAGCGACAAGAAGCATACATGAGCCACTGATTAAATGCTTTTCTCTTCAGCCTTGTTGTGTTGTGACGTGAAGCCTTTAACTCATTCAGTCTGTTGTGACAGGAGACCGTGTACATGTCTCTCCAACAAAGCAACCCCTTAAAGAAAATACACAAACTCATTATTTTCAATGTTTGCATGAATACAATCTATAGTTAAATACTGGGGAGGCCAGGTCAGTGGTCTATTGGAAGAATTTAACTGTAATTGTCAAAATGCAGGCGTTTTACAGTAGATATCTCTATTCACATGAAATAAAAACTCAAAAAGTTCAAGGTCTTCTCTGTCAGCAAAATACATTATTCAATCAATCACAATGAAAAACACAATTGTAATAAATTGAAAAAGCACTCAGACAAAAGAATAATATGGCAATATGTGGACCCAATGGCTAAACAATTATAAAGTTTAACAAATTGTATGTCTGATTAGTTTCAAAAACTGTGGGTCTGAAATGATCATATTCCAGAATGTCATGAACAAATCCTTGACAAAATATCAAACTGGAGGAAAAAGTTCAAGTGATACACAGACCTATTTACCTTGTGCTGTATTGTCAACCTATGCTGCTTGAGAGCTTCATCCAATATCACATAAATGTTCTGTACATGCTGCAGCTTACACTTCCATTTGCTCCAAGTCACTCTGCAAAGATGAAAAAAATATATATCCATATATGTTTGGAATGGTCACTTTATTGAAGCCACACAAAAGCAATAGTTTTTTAATTTTTACTTTAAAGTTGAGAGCTTGTAAAATCCAAGAGCTGTGTGAAGATTTCGCTTTTTTAGTCTCCTTACTTCAGTAAAATCCTCCCACCTTTCCCATGTGTGATGCAGCCTTTGTTTGTCAGCTAATTAAAAAAAAAAACATTGTTTAACAAACAAAAAATTTTAGCAAAAAATGGAAAATAGATAAACTAATTTTTACCAAATGATTGAGCATTTTGTATTTTCATCTTCTTTTCTTTTTGCAAAACCACAAAATCTCTCCATCTGTGAAATGCCTGGTAGTGAAGGAAATACCTGAAGAGCAGAAAGCAAACATTACAAATTAAATTATTAAATGATAATCTCATGAATCTAAAATGATTCTCATTACATTACAGAAGCCACAACATGGACATAAGGGCCAATGGCCTTTAGTCAGCCTAGAGCCTGCATAAACATGGCCTAGGTCTACTTTGGAGCTGCATGTTATGCTTCAAATTATTGAAGCGTAATGGGGACGAACAATAATCATACCTAATGGGTATGATTATTGTGTATGGGTACTTGTGGGAGTTGGGAGGTTGGGTGTGTGAAAGGGAATGTCTCTTTGTGCACATGTGGTGAATATTCATGGAGGATAGGGGGTTGAATGGGGAAGGGGAGGGGATTGGTTCTAAGTTGTAAGGTGCCTTGTGTTTTATTCTTGTATGAAAAGCGCTTTATTAGCAAAAATGTATTGATTGATTGATAACTTAGAAGCCGAATGCTTCCTGAGACAACGGATGTGATTCCACATTTAGTCCACTTGACTAGGGTGACCAGACTTAAGCGCAACACAAGCGAAGCTAAACCGTGTCCAATGTCAACTGAGCAATCAGCATTTAGGTGACTTAGGTTTAGGTGACTTAAGCTTTGTAATGGATTCAGTTTCTAAGAAACTTTTATGTTTGATGCACACATAACCAAAAATCATGAAGTTTTAAGTAAAAAGAAAAACAATAAAAACATTGATGTACCACTCTTTACTACATAATATTGAACAGGTTATTTCTGACCTGTGATGACAGTCTGCACGCAGTGTCAGACTCCACTCCCTCCTTGATGTCCACCACTCATCCTTCCATACTTCAAAGACTCGCTTCAAGATCACTCCCTTATAGTGTGACCTGAAGCATAAAAAATGACATTCAAAACGTATACGTTGAACTTGACATACTGCACATAAAGTAAATTAGCTACTTTGCTTGGTGAGGCAGAACTCGTCCAAAAGTATTCTGTATCCATATCTTTAGAAACTTCCTTGCTAAATGCCTGTTAATGGAAGTGTATTTATAATAAAACATTGTGTAATAAGTTTAGGATTTCAGTTGAAAACTAAGAAAATGCATAACCTTATTCTGAGCTCTTTTAGTCTTCCGCCTTTATTCCAGGTGTAGCCCACCCTGTAAAGGACTTTTCTGGTTTGAGTGTATTGTTTTGGCGCAGACCTGACAGCAGATGACCGGGGTCTCAGCCGTCCAGGTTTCCGGGAGTTATTGAGCATTATTTTAACCATCCATGACCAAACACGTCTACAAGTGAGCCTCAAATAAGAAACATTTGAAGAGATCTTTCGCCTGCTGCTTAATTTCAGCACCGAATCGAACTGAACATCGCGCGTTAACGTTTCTCCGTCACGTGATAACCGGAGCGTCCTGATGGAGTCTGTGAGTTGTCAATAGCAACGACACAAAATTAGGCGCTAATAAATAAGATCCCCTAATTGGGTTATACAATTATTCAGGGGAGCAGGCACACACCTGAATACACCGCACAGTGTATCGTTCAACTACAAAAATGAACAAAAGGAAAAGTGCACAGGTCCTTTCATATTCTATTTGCGGTATGTGCAAAACCAACCTGGACAGCTCAGAAAGGCGGGGAAAGGCACTTCTTCATAGACAGGCATGAAAATGTCCAAGCGATGTATTTACTGAACGCACCCACGGAAAAAAGCAGGCCGCACACTTGCCTCGACTTACAAAATAATTTTACCTTCCAAATACAGTACACACATTCAGAAAGTTATTCGACCCATTTATGATCTAACTATTATCAATACCAAATAGATAGTTTCATTCAACACATTATAAATCAAACGTTGAACGCACACGCAGATGATCAAATTCTACTCAGGCGCGCCGGACACGGCGTAAGCTTTCTCAGGACCTTCTTAAAGCGGTGATCAGAGGAAATTTGTTGCTACGACTTAGAAATCAGAGAACGAGACGATTTCTGAAGATTACACTGCCCCTGTAGGATTATTTTGTTTTTGGACTTGCTTTAAATTGCCCAAGTTTCGTGTGTTACTTGAATTGATATTAGAAACTCAACCGGCTTCAAATTTGGTACTTGCTGGGTGGGCATTATCCCATTCCCAGCTTTTAGCTGGCTAGCACTGGTGCTAGGTCAGGTAGCTGGCTAACAAGAAGAGCAATTTAAGTCGGCAACTGAAACTTGTGTCACACGGAATTGTGGTTCGGTAAGTTATTCCACCCATGTTAGAACTTCTATAGTTGCTGACTATTTTTGGCCTATAACGTATAAGACGCAATTGGGGACAGTAAACATCCTTATTTTGCTTTCTTGGCTAAATGCTAATGGATACATGTTAGCATACGCAAATCGTGAAATGAAATCTAAACTACAGCTTTATATAACAGGCTAGTTTTTGCTCTTATTTCCATTTTGGAGTTTGTGTTTCCATGAATCCTGTTGACCCCCAGTCGACTGTCAACTCTGCCGGGCTGCAGTCAATTAGCCTAATTAATTGCTCATCAGCGGTGGCCAAGTTTTTGCCCCATGCAATTTAAAGTTATTCCCCTGTAATTTAAGTTATTCCAGACCCAGTGTGTGTGGTGTAATGCTAAGTAGCTGATCTATTGTTAATAATGTTAAATATTGTTTATCAGAATTGGTGGTGGTTGGTCCAAAAGCCATCGCTTCAGCTGGACATTTCAGTCATGGACTGCGAGACTTCAGTGGAGCAGAGGAATGGAGATGCAGCTGTGGAGTCAGTAAAACCAGCAGCCCCTTTCAGATACACGAAGGTGAAGCACAGTTTAAATCATAGTATTGTTTTATATACACACCCAGGTTATCAATAACTCATACTTTTTGGTTTTAGGAGGAATTACTTGAAATCAAAGACTTGCCAATCTCCAATGAAAGACCTGAATGCCTCTCTGAAAAATATGACAGGTAATATTTAAAATAAGTAAAGTATACCTGTTCGCTGAAAGTCTAGTAGCAACAGAACACTGTTCTGCCTTAGCTTGTGGGTTTGAGTTGCAGCACTGACCATCAGACACATGACTAACAGCTGACATATTGGATGAGACTTATCAATCGCACAGTGATTGATGCAGCTGTCATCCATCATGCTGTTGCTCGGTCAATCCAAAAAAAAAAAACACTTCACCTGCCGTGGGCTGTTCTATCCAATAAAGCCTACAGGCCAAAAAATCCTTCAAACTTGCTTCTAATGAGCATATTGGTCTGCTTCTGAATAGGTATATTAAAGTGGGGAATCGTTAGTGTCAGAATCACTATTGAGGGAAATGCTTTTTGATTGCAGATACAAAAAAAGTGCTCTAGGTCCTTTTTATTGGTAGTTTAATCATTGGAGCTGGATTATTTTTCTATTAAACTTTATTCTGTACGACATGTTGGTGAATAACTTTGCTCTGAGACTCAACACTTGTTTTTTTTTTTGTTTTTTTTATTGTTGCATCTCTGTTGATGCAGTGATGGTGTCTGGGATCCTGAAAAGTGGCATGCTTCACTGTATCCCTCATCAGAGCGTAGCTCTCCAGTGGAAGGTTTTAAGAAGGATTATGGAGATGATAGAGTTCCTTTGAAACGAAGAATCCCTGGTAACAATCAAATGACAAACAACAATAAAATGTAGATTTTCATGATGATTGTCATGATGAAAAAACATTTTCTTAAATTCAGATCCTCGAGAGCGATTAAAGGAAGATGAACTGGATGTAGTTCTGAGTCCACAGCGACGCAGTTTTGGAGGTGGTTGCCAAGGAAATGCTGCACCTCTGACTCATATTAGACGGCCCATCAGCCCCCTGGAAAATAAGGAGAATGAAACTCTTCGTCTTGGAGGGGCACGGAGAATTGGGAGTGGGCGCATAATTGCTGCTCGAGCATTTGAGCGGGAGCCTCGTATGGAGAAGGAACGGGAGCGAGACTTTAAGGATAAAAGATTCAGGGTGTGTATGTTAGATTTGTGTATTATTATTATTATTAATTTTTTTTTTTTTTTTTTAACAAATGCGCCCTGTGCCAAGTTAACAATAATTTATATATGATTTCATGTACTTCACCCTTGTTCTTTACAGAGAGACTTTGGTGACAAGCGTGTATTTAGTGAGAGAAGAAGAAATGACTCTTATGCAGAGGAGGAACCAGAATGGTTCTCTGGGGGACCTACGAGCCAGTCTGAGACCATTGAGCTTATTGGGTTTGATGATAAGATTTTGGAAGATGACAAACGGAAGTCCAAAAGGTCAAAGAAAAAGACTGAATTGGTCAAAGAAAGTATGTTGATATGATTTATTATGTTAATTACTTCAGTCGAGTCAGACAAAAAAACAAGTTGTTTTTCACAGTTGAATGTAATGGTGGGCTACCTGAGGAGCCAGACGTTGTTTTACAATGTACAGCGGATCAAGAGGTTCCCCATACAGATGTGTTGCCAGAGCAGTCCACAGGAGACTTTGACTTCAATGAATTCTTCAATCTGGAGAAAACTATGCCAGGACTGGCATCTGTAAGTATTGAAATAATCAGCAAGAATATAGGTGAGCTTGGCTTTGTGCCAGTGTAGTTCAATATGCCAGTACAGATGACTCTTGGGATGGTGTTGTCACATGGGAGTGCACTAGTGTTGGAAGAATAGTCAATTACATCCAACAGATTTCTGCCAATTCGTCAGTTGGCACACATTCGATGAGCATTGCAGATAACTACTCAAATTCCCTTTTGGTTATAATGAAAATGTTGCCAGTGACTTTTTTATTTATTTTAAACTGGAGACTTCCCAAAGGTACTGGCTTTACTATTTTTAGTAGTAGTGTTTGTACGCTCCTGACTTCCTATAATCTTTTCCTTTGCAGATGATTGAAGATGTTCTTGGTGAGGGCCCTGTATCTGCAAGTCGCTTCAGTCAATGGTTCTCAACTAACCTGAGTCCTTCAGGCAGCCGTTCCAGCAGCTTAAGGTCTACTCCTCACGAGGAGCTAGAGAGACTAGCTGGTAACCGTATCCAGTTCTTGGGACCTGTTATCTCTTTAAATGCATTCTTTTTCTTGAGTGTTCAACTTGCTTATGTAATTCAGGACTTGAACCAAACCATGGACCAGCACCTTACTTTACTCCTATTCCATCGGATAGCAAAGAGAAGGTGGACATCCTGGACATGCTGCACAAAGCCAAAATTGACTTGAAGCCTCTGCTTTCCACCCTTTCGGTCAACAAAGCACGTCTTCAGGAAAGCAGTATGTAACACATTGAGCCTGTGTGCAGATTCATTAGTTTTTACTTGCAGTGAAGTTCCTCCTGTAAACATTACATTGGGAGTTTGTGTATTTTAATATGCAAAACATTTGACCTTTTTACTAGGTCACTCCGGAGTGGTGATGTCACTAGAAGAGGTTGAAGGAGAGATGAAGGGTTTGAAGATTGCTTCAGACGTACAGCCAAGAAAAGTACCCACACCTCAACAAGGAAATGGAACTCCTTTCATGGCTGAACATTTAGAAGAAGCATTAACGGGTGGATCACGTTCACGGCCACGATCGCGTGACACAGACATGTCAGCATTTAATAAGCTGGTCAGCAGCATGAAGGCAAGTGGAACTCTTCCGGTCCACCCCAAAACCAACTCGAATAATGTAAGTACATCTATAATGACTTAATAGATCCTTTTCAGAGGGCATAAATGTGCTTGGTTTAACTTGACTGTGAATTAAATATACCTTTTGAACGTGCATGCAAGTTACTTTAAATTGGTGTTTTATTTCCTGTTCCTCTCAAATTTTCCTTGTCTGTAAGCAGTGTGTTTTGTTTACAAGTTGTCTTCAAGGGTGGGACTCATTTTCACAACACTTTTCATTTGGTTGCATGCTGAAACACAGAAAATATTTTTGCTATGTGTGTTTCTCTTGATTACATAGAAACTTGAGTTTGCTGAATACACATGTCACATTTGCCGAAATTTCTTAACTTCATTAATAAGCCGTTGCCAGTTTAGGGACAGTGCACAATACACATTAACCTCAGAAAGGAGAGATGTATTGTACCATGTTTGTGGCTTATTTCCACCTGTAGTCCCTGGGCAGGCTGACAAATTAAAATTACACATCATTATTAAAAATCCTATTCACTCATTTCCCCAACAATTTAAAAAATCACTACACACTTAAATTACATTGTGGGGACAGGTTTGATTTAGAAAGAAGACATTGTTTGGCCTGATGTGAAAATGTGTGCATGTGATCATTTCTTTGTTTACAATGTGTTTTTTAGACTCGGAAAACTCCTGAACAATCTGTGGTGAGTTTGTCAGACTCTCAAGTGCCAGGAGAAACACAGAAAAACATATTCCAGGTCAGTATTGCTGTTCCAATGGTAGGCCTGCACTCTGGGCTTCTATGTTGTCAGAATTTATAGATTTTTTTTTTTGGTTTTCTTTTTTGCCTTATTTCTACAGGAGCTCCTAGGAGCTCCTCGTAGTAGTTCTCCTACGTTACTGGGGAATCTCCTGGGCCCCTCTGAAGGGCCGGCCACCTCTGCTCTTCTGCAAGGACTGTTGCACAAGGGCCCTTCTCCTCCCATTTTTCCACATAGAGCCACTTCACCGGACTACTTCAACAGCCGCATGCAATCTTCTGCAGGTAAATAAAAAAATGAGCACTTGTTTGCTTCGGTGCTTATTCTGACTGCCTCTAACTCTATTTTACTCGTATAGGCTTTCCAGTTGGTTCTCAGCCCTTATTGCCTGAACAATTTGCCGCAATGCACAGAGCAATCAGTCCAGAATCTGCTGCACAACAGGTTAATCTTGCTTTCTAAGACTGGGATACTGATACTTGAACACTTGAAGCCATATTATAAAGCTGTACGCTTATACCATATGTATTTTCTAGATGAGGGCACTACCCATGACTGTGAACAAGGCAGACCTCGATGCGCTGGCATTCCAGCAAGACCTTGCCCTTCACCCTCACCACTCATTCCAGTCCGGCTATAAACCACCACAAGACAAATCCTTTAGAAACCGGTAAGTGTACCATTAAACCAATAAAGATATCAAAGGTGTTTCACACAGTGCACTTGCATGTTAACTTGTACAATACACACTAGGCACATGAACCGTTCTCCTGGCCCTCAGTCTGCTGGAAGAAACTCTCCAGGCAATGCGGTCACAAGCATGGTGAGCCAATGGCCATAAATGTTGGTGTTAAATCCCTACACAATTTTTCTTGTATTATTAATGAATTGTAACTTTTTTATGTAAACCTGCAGCTGTCTCCATCTTTTACACCCACATCGGTAATCCGAAAAATGTATGCGACAAAAGACAAAGGCAAGGATGAAGCAGGAAGTCGTTCAGAGAGAAGGGATGATTCAGCCACTGGCACACACTCCCAAACTGGTACAGAGCTTTACGCTGTCGTGTTGTTACATTTATGGCCACCAATTTGCATGGAGTATTTTGTATTGTTTTAGATGGTGGTTTGGCAAACGCTTATCCAGAAACGGCAGATGGAACACACCCTTCATCTGGGAAGACTGTCTCAGCTTCTCAGTCAAGTAAAGATCAGGACCGGCTGCGGCCCACTGGGCACCACATGCCCAATGTGGTTCCATCGGGCCCAACATCATCCTTCCCTCGTCCAGTCTACCCTATCCCGTTAATACCCCATGTGCCCATGGTGCGCCCCCCTCCTCAGCTCCACCCGAATGTGGTTCAACGAATGCTGGCTCAAGGGATCCAACCACAGCAACTTGGCCCAGCTCTTATGCAAGCAGGTTTGTTTAATTTTATTGTTCACCAAGATTGCAACGTAAAGTGAAGACCCTCAGTCATCCAGGCCATTTAATAATAATGAAAGGGATACACTTGGTGGTTGATGTTGTCACATAGAGTATAGAACTGTCATGAGCCTCAGTGGTTGGCCTGTCACGATAATTACTATGTCAACTTATTGTTCGATAAATAAAATAAAGGACGATAATGTATAAATGCGCGTGCTGCTCAATTACCAGAGAATGAACACAGTTCTCAGTGGTGCAAAGCGCATCTGCTGTGTGGTCTCCCTATGCGGAAAATAAGACTACCTTGCGCAGATTACCCAGAATTCCACCCTTTTTAAAGGTAAGGTGGTGTTGAATCTGCTGTATTTGGCGCATGTATTCACATCATTTTATAGATCAGTGGTTCACAGCGTTCGGAGGGGGGTGGAGTGTAAACGGGACTGAATGTAACGGAGCTCTTCGTATGGTACAGTTGGTAAATTCAATGGCTGAGCAAAGACTGAATAAAA
>OMNZ01025418.1:0-33162 GCA_900303255.1 Lesueurigobius sanzi | reverse complement strand
GCTGTTTAAGCATTTCAGCGACTGCCATTTGGAAAGAGAGAGAGAGAGAGAGAGAGAGAGAGAGAGAGAGAGAAAGAGAGAAGACGGAGGGAGAGAGAAATCCTGTGTAGCTAAGCAGTGTTGTTTTAAAATTACAAGATCATTATATAACTAGAAAGAGGAACACTTGTATGCAATAAACCCATAAAAAAGACACTGTAGGTGAGTTTTTAGATGGAACTAAAAGGCAAAAGTCAAATCTAACATCACAGGAACGTTCGTATATAGAGCAATGTGCACATGGAATGAATGACCAGCACTTTGACACCTCCTTGAAATGTAAAGTGCAATATAAATAAAATGTATTATTATTATTAACCCCGGACAGTCACCGCCAAACCGGAGGCAGAAGGCGAGTATCTATCTAAAAGTTCAAAAATAGTTAGTCTTTTGTGTCAAACATTTACACGGCATCTCTCTAAAATCTTTCACTAACCACTGCACGGCACGGTAGAGCAGTGGTTAGTGAAAATGGGTTTCCCCTGCCACTAAAAACATGTACAATAGGCCAGGGTGAATGATGTCTGTCGCAGGTCCGTTGGCCTAAGATGTGAGCAGCCACTCTTCTGTTGGTCTGCCTCAGGCCAGCTGGCTACCACTCCACGCTTTGTGACTGTGTCCGTGAAAGGCACTATATGAATAAAGCTCTTCTTCTTCGCCTTCTTCTCCATCATCTTCATCTTCCCCTTCTTCTTCGTCTTCTTATACTTCTCCTTCATCTTCTTCTTCTCCTTCTTCATCTTCTCCCCCTTCTTATTCTTCTCCTTCGTCTTCTCCTTTTCTTAGTCTCCTCCTTTGTCTTCTTCTTCATCATCTCTTTCGTCTTCTTCTTCTGGTTCTTTGTCGTTTTCATCTTCTTCATCTTCTTCTGGTTCTTAGTCTTGTTCATCTTCTTCTTCCTGCCATTTCTAAAGGACTCACAAAACTCACACAGTTGCAACCCAAATTTGATGAGGGTTTCATATCTTACTTATTTATTTCTATATTTTTACTTTTTACTTTGACCAAAAAAGCATTCTCCCCGAACGTCCACTTCACTGTATCTTTAGTGTTGGCGCTATACAGTATACTGCATATTGTTTTATTTAGAGCAGCCATTCCCAAGTCTGGTTTGTTGTGGCCCCCTTGTTCATTGCAATGATCCCCCAATAACGAGAATTCCCGGTATTCAAAATAATTTGTATTGTTTCATGACCCAAAATGTAAAAAGAACAAATAGCAATGTGGGCTAAATACTGATCAAAATATCCTTAAACAAAACCTTTGAGTTATTTAGAGTATATATATTGTTTTCATTATGAGTATCTTACATCCTTTACATGAAAGAATCCCTGCATATGAGGAAAAAAAACATGAAAACTCCAGTCGGACTGCAGTATCTGTGACAATTCTGCACCATGACAAGTTAGGCCACTTTCCACTTTAAACATATAGATTTTAATGAGTTTATCATGAAACCCCCGTCCCCGCCCTGACAAAAGTGCGAGCTGGTTAAGTCGGCCCTCACAGCGGCACAGTTCCGTGTATATCATAAGCCTGAATTACACATGAATAAGTGTATCTCATTCTGGTTAAGTAGAAATGGCTTTTTGTGAGACGCGCACGGCTCATTTGCACTAAAAGGCGAAATGTGCTGACTCCGAGAGAAGCTACAGCCTGACGTAATGTTTTTTTTTTTCCTTTTTTTCCTCGGGGGCTGGCACGAGAAGTCTGTATTAGCTCACTGTGATCTGAAAGCTTTACCTAACGCCAGGGAGAAAACAGGCCAAACCTTTATATTTATTGGTGTCTTTTCTGTCAATGTTGGCGCACGCTCAGTGTTCGTAGCACTTAGCTTCGCCACACGGTAACAACATGGCAATGGTGTATTATTACCAATGAAATGTGGTAATACTGTCTTTATAAAGGGTTAGAGATGGGATAATCTGCATGAGTAGGTAGCGTTCACATCATGCCGATCCAACTGTGTGCAAGAGAAACCGTTTTTGAAAGAATTATTCAACAAAATGAAATAAGTCAAATGATTACTCTTTAGCTCAGGTGTGAATGTGCTGACAGAGAAGGCCTTGAACTTTGTGACGGTTTTCATTTCATGTGGATTGACCCTAACCTGGCAAGTACAAGTCGGGGTGTGACAATATATCGATTTCCCGATGCATTGCGATATTTTGCGGCACGATGCGATATTGGTACGTCTTATGCTAATGTCGATACTTTTGATGACGTCGCAGGAAATAGAGGCCAGTAGTGGTCAATAATACTACTAATAATGAAAAGTCAGGACAGTAGAGGCCAACGCTAACATTATAAGAACTTGGTCCAAACACTGCCACGCAAATAAATAACTTTTAATGATAGTGTTTATAATAATAAATAAAAATAATGTGTGGTTTCTTTGTTCTGGAAACAGGTAGGTTGTGTATATAAATATGAATGAAGTGATCTATCACTATTTAAGAAAAAATGAACGCAAATGAAAAAGAAATATAAATCATAAACAAATATGGAGCATGTAGTTGTTTATAAAGTAAAAATGTTGAAGATAGAGAGATAAAAAAAAAACGTTCATGTTTCTTTAAAAATAGTGATATATCGTGTATGTTGTTATTATGATTACGCATTACCAGAAAAACGCAATGTTATTGTGTATCGAATCGTGAGGTACCCAGAGGTTCTCACCCCCAGACTGTTAATGTGTAATCTGGGTTGAGTTGTATGGTATCTCCATGATATCAATCGGGGATTGCTCTCATCAAACTGTATGGGGAAAGGAGGGACAGAAAACTTGGGCTAACGAGGTTAGAGGTTAGTAGAATTGCACAAAGCGCCTCTCACTGAAAAAAAAAAAAAAAAAAACTGCATTCTGCTGAAACAGATTTGATAACAGCAACTGTGTGTCCGATCTCATCCGCTGACATTTTGTATTCTTATTTGGTTCAGCACTCCCAGATATCCCGGCCTAAACCAAAATACTGGCCCGCGATTGGCCCAAACCACTGCTGGTTTGGGTCGAACGGTGAGGGCGGGAGCACTACGAGATGGATTCTTGTGCACTTGTGAAATTTCAAATACCGCGAGAATTCAGCTTGTAGGCAAGGTTAGATTGGCCCAGGAATTACAGAGAAATGAGCAAAAAAATCAGACTAGGAATCTGAATTTAAGTTACCATAGTTAAACGCACATAATTTCCAGCTGCCCTTAAGAAGTGTTAAGAAGTAGTATCAGTGTAGAGTTTGGGTTTGTTATTTTGTAATTACGACACATGGACATGTATATCTTTAAATCAAGTTAAGTTAAATACATTTTGCGTACGTCCAAATGCAACACTTACAATTTGCTTTACTCTCATGGGATTTTATTTCATCGTATATTTATTGTGATGCGTGTTTGTACGTCACGTTGAGTTCCCTCGTGTCTGTAAACATACCTTTCCTTACCTTGCCTCAGGTAACTTTGATTTCCTCTCTTTCCTCCGGCATATCACACACAAATCCTTCACCTCATGCCTATACGGTTCAGACCTCGCCCTTGCTCCACTATTTCACTCCTGCTGCTCCTTTATGCAAAGACCAATCAATGAGAGCATTCCGGAGCGCTTCTACCCTCAATTTTTACGAGGTTTTTTTTTATTTTTTATTTTAATTTTCTTTTGCCCGGAGATGCGTTTGCGGTTTGTAGTTTGACTGCTAAGAAGCCAGCCCCCGGGTCATGGCGCAAAAGGCGGATCAATATTTGAACTATGGCGCCTCGGGGTCAGCGTGTATGGCCATATAAAATGAAATGGGCCTTGAAATTGATTTGAAGTTCTCCTTGAAAGTCGTCGGGGCTGGTTTTGGGGGAATGAAAGGGAGGAGGAGGAGCGGCGGCGCGGCGCGTGTGTGTGACCTCAAATGGACGCCTGTGTAATCAGGTTGTTTCGGTGGATTTAATGAGGCAAATTATTAGTGTGTTATTAAAAAAAAGATGCGTTGCGGAGGTGGGAGGGGACAGTGGTGACCTGGAGGCTTAATGGTGACGGTTAATATGTCCGTGCTCCACGAGAAATGGACAAATGAAAGGACAAACCTGACGAGGAATGGGAACCCACCAAGAACGTGTCATATTTGTCAGTAGGTTAACTTCTCTGCCAACGGAACAAGCATTTTTGCTCCTACAACAAGTAAAAAATATTAAAATAAATCTATTTTTTATCATTATATATATATATATATTTATCTCAATAAATTTTGCTCCAGTGAAGTTGCAATTTTAGGTTTTCTGCGTAGGTTTCCTCCAGTTTCCCCTATCACTAAAAACATGTACAATAGATCAGGATGAATGAGAGTGTGTTTGTGTGTGGGAATTGGATGATCGGATGGAAATTAGCCCAAGGCTACAATCCGGAGTGGTGTGTTTACATGCATGTGTTCATTAACATGCACTGGCCCAACCAAATAAAAACAATAAACAAATATCCAATGAGAAAGTAGAAATTATAATGACCTCACAACAAATGTAAAACCACCAAAAGTTAAATCTTAATTGTAATTGCATAAAGGGCATTAAAATAGATACATCATGTAAGCTTGCAATTTACCTTTACCATTCCTTGTATAGGAAAGATTTGCAAACATCCAAAACCAAATGTTTATTGAAGTTTATTGGTACAATATTTCCCAAGTTTCAAATTCTTTACCAAAATCAAACATTGATTAGTTCTTTACAATAAGGCCATGAATAAATGAAACTAAAACTTCTACCGTATTTTCTGGACTATAAGTTGCACTTTTTCTCATAGTTTGGCAAGTCCTGCGACTGAGTCCTCCGGTGCGACTTGTGTATTAAAATATATAATTTCACATGTTATTTTCACACTCACACTCCAGACACCTATTCAGCCTGTTGGTTTGCCCTTCAAGAGGAAATGTCTGTTCTTTGCCTCGGATTTTGTGAAATAAATTTCCCCCAAAAAATGCGACTTATAGTCCAGTGTGATTTATAGCGGAGCGATGAAAGAAGGCACCTGATTGGCCAGTTATTTTTGTTAATATCTTCAAGACTCAGCACTTGAGGGCCATATTAGCAACACTATTTCCAATAATGAGTTATAGAGGGGCCAAAAAGTTCACATGTAAGTCAATGGGCACTTCCGGCTTCTGGGAACAATCCTGTATGCTAGCACGGCTTCGACCAGAGCTAGCCAATTAGCTCTCCATCAATATTATACACTCTATGGGTGTATATTACTGACATTTATATGTCATAATGCATTGCAAGTTTTATGTAGGAATTTTATGCATAAAAATGGCTAAAATGGACAATAGCGACTGAATCAAAATAAGGGTTGTATTTCGTTGATAAATTAGCTACAAAGATTTTTTCAAAGGGGATTTTGGAAAACTTTTAAACAAACTAGTAATTAGTGAATACACCTGTAAAAATGCAAATTCTGCCATGTTTTTTTGAGGTTCAAAACTTAATAAATCAGGCTGGGAGTTAAATATTGAAAAATCCGTGTGAACAAACCTTCAGAATATTGTTTGGTACGAGCCTGTAAAGTCCGGAGTCCGTTGGAGCTACTAAAGTGGAGATGTTGTCGCCACAATGTGAGAAAAATACATTTTGAGAAAATAGTCATTACAATTCCCCATATAGTTCTGTGCAGAAACGTTGAATCAGTGAATAATTACACTCCTTCCTGTAAAGATTAGATCATTTCCTTGTTTCCAGGTGTAAGTTTACAGTATTTTAATCATTAATCTGGTTGAATCTGATCTTTCTTCATGTAAAAACAGCCGGCCCTTTGCTCGCTAATCCTTTTGCATTTTGGCCTTCCGTGGAAAACACTTTGGGCACCTCTACCATCCTGCACCTTCCTCTTTTTTTTCCTCTCCTTCCCCTTTTATTCCTGGAGTAGTTTGTTAGCACGGCACGCCCGGGTGTTTCTCCAAAATCATCTATCAAGGTGAGCAGTGTGGGAAAGAGCTGCGCCGCGGGCCTCTCCTGCGTTTTCGTGCTTATGAGACGCTATTAGGTCCCTGAGGAGTGGAGTGGAGGGAGAGCTTTGGAGAGAGTTAAAAACAAATGGAACTCACAAATTACACATTACGCTCTCCTCCTCCTCCTCCTCCTCGCTCCGCGTTTCAGCCTCGAGTGTGTGTGAGCGAGACGGGGAGAAAGAGGGAAGAGGAGAGTGTGTGTGTGTGTGTGTGTGTGTGTGTGTGTGATCGGGGCAGATGTGCGGCTATCTCAGGCCAGACGCTGCAGGTGAATAGGGAGGAAATTTAAATTGAGGGATATCGATATCTTTTGTTGATGAAACTTTTGTTGATGAAACTTTTGTTGTGCATTACTGACATGACTATGAGAAGAAAATGCATTGGGCGTTTTCTGTCATTATATGTTTTCCTATGAATCTGAGGTATTTCATGCATAAGAATAGCCAAAATCTAAATAATGGGTGGACCCAGGTTTAAATGTATCTGTTCCGGGGGAATTTTGGGATGTTTAGTTTATTTCCTTGAATAAGTTTGGAGTCAGCAGGAGCTACTAAAGTGGATATGTCAATATGATGTGAGAAAATGCTTTTTGTTCAATGAAGTTACAATTTCCCATATACTGTAGTTCTATGAAGAAACCCAATAATTGCACTCCTTATTGTAAAGATTAGGTCAATTCTTTGTTTACAGGTGAAAATTATATTGATATGTTGATATTGAAGTATTTTCACGGCTATTTCTCCACAAATGCATTTATTACTGTCTATTTCTGTGATGCTGTACTTACATTGTGTACAAAAAGTTATGTGATGCATAAAACTCTAATTTCCCCTCGTTTCTCTCTCTTTCTTTCATGTTTCCCTTCGCCTGTCATCGTGTTGGATCCATCCATCTTAAAGGTAAGCCAATGTTTTGTATATATCCGTCATCCCGCTGCAAAAGAGTCCATTCGCAGACAGGCAGCTCCAGCTTATAGATCTATACAGTCTTTCAGATATGCATTTTCACCAGGATGCGTTCTGTGAGTGCGTCTGTGTGAGCTGTCAATCACCCCGGCTTTCCCCATCGTCCAGTAATTCCACCACGACTCGTAAAAAAAATCATACAATGTTTCATGTCGTAATAATTCATTCAAGTCAATGTACAGTATTTCTTTGTTAACTCTCTGAGGTCCTCAGCAGGGCCCCGAACCCCACTTTGGGAACCACTACAGTAAGGATTAGTTTGGGATTTAGTTGTGATGGGGCTTAAAACATCACACACATGTGGCCAATGGGTTGACAATGAATTGCTTTCTAGATTTTGGCTTCTTTCTTAAGGTATAAGCTTTCACCTGAAAAGAAAGCACGAGGCGAGGCACTACAGGTGAATAGGGAAAAAATGTAAATTGAATGAGAGTAATTTGAAACTGTTGCTGTATATTATGGACATAAATATCGGGGGAATATGCATTGCAAGTTTTCCGTCATTTTATGGTTTCCTATAAAAAGCAGGCTTTTCACGTGTAAAAATGACCAAAATTGCCTACCATATTTTCCGTACTATAAGTAATGAATAACGAAGAACAAAAAAAAACATATATAAGTCGCATTTTTGGGAGAAATGTATTCAACACAAATCCAAGATCAAGAACAGACATTTCACCTTGAAAGGCAAGTTATAATAATAATAATAGAATAGAGAACAACAGACTGAATAGGTGTATGGTATGCTAACATAACACATTGACAGTTAATCAGACAGCTGTAGCATAGAGAACAGAGTCGGTGTGAAAATAATGAACATGTGAAATTACATAAACACAAAGGAAATACCCGAGTTCAAGCAGCACTAGGTTTCGACACTCGGTCTTTCCCAAGGCATTGTCTCTTTGCTGATCGGCCCGTTCATCCTGAAGAGCACCTGGCTGGCTACACGCTATGATCCAGTGAGTGCCTCCAGCTCCACCTCTACTGTGAAATGATATATTTTAATATATAAGTCGCACCTGAGTATAAGTCGCAGGACCTGCCAAACTATGAGAAAGACTTATAGTACAGAAAATATGGTATATTTTGAGCAACAAAATCTAAACAACGGATAAAGCCGGGTTAAAATGTATGGCTTTCTTTTGTTGATATATTAGTTACAAAGATTAGTTCAGAGTGGATTTTGGATACTACATACAATAAATCTGTAAAAGTTCAAATTTTTGCCTTCTTATTTGGGATTCAAAACTCAATATATCAGGCTAGGAGTTAGATATGGAAAAATTGTTCTGGACTTTTTTGCTTAAGTCCAAGCCTGGATTGTTTGATGGCTGTATGTGCTACTAAAGATGTTGTTGCGAGAAGAGAAAATGGCCCCTGAAGTTTTCCCTTCCCTTCATTTCCCAAATAAATATATGGAGAAACATTGAATCAGTTCAATAATGAAACCCTTACTGTGAAGATTTGGCAATTTCTTCGTTTCCAGGTGAATGATTATACAGTATGGTGAGAGAATTGGCCCAAAATCTGAATTGAAAAACTCCCCTAAGAGAAAAAAAATGTCTTGAGAATGTGACTTAAAACACATTTTAAAGATGACTTCACAGGTCCAACCACATCATTCCATCCTGTAACCACTTTTGGGGGCGGATTGAAAGCTTGAGTTCTGCTTTGTGTGAACTAATCCCTTAATGGTTACCCCCCAAGAATAATGCTAACAATCAGGCTAATAGTTCGACATCGTGGCAGTCAAAAACTCCCATCCAATTTGCAGCCCATTTCAAGCCCGAACAAAAGTGAACACGCGGCGGTGGGTTTTCCGTCTCTGCCTCTCCCCATTCATCCCCGTTTTAATTTAATGACTCAGAATTGTAACTCCAACACTGTTATCATTCAGCAATAGCGGCTAATGAATGGCAATTAGCGCGGTGAAAGAAGACAGTGGCGCCGGAGTGGCTTCTCACCCCGGAATGTCGAGGCGGGCCAGCGTGCCGCGATACCGACAATTTGAGGAGAAGCCGGCTAATTCATCCACCCAGCTGTTTTCGTAAATAAGGTTTTTCCCCATTGAGTCCGGAGTGGTGTTTTCTAATATCCAACGTCTTCAGTGAACCATAATAAATTACTTTTTTAGGGGGCGAGAAAGTGGCACTAATTAACTTGGAAGTAAAATAGCCGGGGCAGCGTGGCATCAGCTTTTCTGGACAAGTTTTAATTTTTTTTTACTCTCGACATGTAGACAAGCTTTAGGGCAGGGGTTAGGGCCCGCAGACTTATTTTGGTTGGCCCCCAGGCTTCTTTCTGAGTTGGTGTTTTTACAGCAAGTTTAATAATTCTAGACAATTATAACCTCAATATCTTTTTAGTTGTACAGGAGTTGACCATCGTAGGCAAAGATTCTTCAGGCTTCATCTGTACTCGGAGTGCAGGACATAAGGAGTGTAGGAGTGTAAGAACCTCGTCAGCAAGAACTTCATCAGCACTGAGCAAATCTGACCGCCCGTGGGTCTTTTTGAAGAAACAGTAGGAGGAGTTTACCTCTATTTGTTCTAAAGCAGGGGTGCCCAAAGTGCGGCCAGGGGGCCAAATGCGGCCCTCAGACCAATTTTTGGTGGCCCACAAGCTTCTTGTTGAATTGGCGCACATCGCCAGAGATGATACTTTTTCTGAAAGTTTAACAATTATGCACAATTAAAACCTCAAAAATGAAAATTTTATTGTGAGACAGAGCTTGCAATAAGGTTCCAGACTAAATACAGGTATGGGGAAAGGTCTAAACCTAAATTAACCCAGTTGAATATTTGACTGCACTGACCACCAATCTGTGGCCCTCCAAGCTGTATACACTTCAATACGTGGCCCTTGATGAACAAAGTTTGGACACCCCTGTTCTAAAGGTTGGAGAAAAAAACACCTTGCCTTATTCACACCTCATCACTGCTCGATGCCTTCCTATTGTCTTACCTTGGGCTTTGATCTACAGCTATTCTGACCTTTCTATGGCCCTGCCCTGGCCTCTATCCCAGCCTCATTAGCATGACAGGGGTGTGGTTTCGGCCAAAGGATGTTGACATGGTTAAAAGCTTAAAAAAGATATCAGAGAAGAAAGTAAGTTTCTTTCTCAAGAAAAATGTACAATTATTCACCAATAACTAGTTTGTTCAAAAACTAAACAACATATCCAAAATCCTCTCTGAACAAATGTTTGTCTAATAAATCTCTAATAAATGTCTAATATCCAACGTCTTCAACGAACCATAATAAATGACTTTTCCGGTGGCGAGTTAATTAACTTGAAAGTAAACTAGTCCGGGGCGGCGAGGTAAAGTATCTGAGTGGCATCAGCGTTTTTTTTTCTTTTTTCTTTTCTCTGGACAAACACGATTCGGTTTCCGTGGCGGGTGAGTGGGAAATTGCTGTGTAAATTGAAGGTTGTTGTTGCGGCCGAGTATTTTTCTGTTGGCTTACATTTCACGGGTGAGCGTCCAATCTGGCGAAGGGGGCAGGGCGCGTGGACAGCCCTCTTTGATACACACACCTACTCTATGATAGTGCTCTAAAAGCTTTTCTCCCAAATCGCCGACACACTCTGGAAAAAAAAAAAAAAACAGGTCTGCTCTCGTCTCTCTCTCTCGCGCGCACACACACACACAGGGAGGAAGCCATTGTCGGTAAAAAAAATAAATAAAAAAAGGAGAGAGAGAGAGAGTAAACACCGGATACATGCGCCTCGCAATTTGGCCCATCTTCCAATTCAGATGATTTACCGTAACACTTGTAAACAACGCCGGGGCCTAATCGCTGCACTTGTCCCGTTGCTTTTTACATATTTACCATTTGCTTTCAGGGATTTTACGACCTGCTGCGATGCTTCTGGGTCGGTCTACTTTATTTTTTTATGACATTTAGACGTTATGATACATCGCGTTGCCATATAGGAATTGATTGCCGAGTGGCTCCTGAGGCCTGCCCCGCGTCCGGATGGTGTTCACGTGACATGGCGGCGTTCTGGAGAGTCTGTAGTTTGGAATTGAGGTGGAGGGGAAGGCTTCCACGGATGGAAGTATGGTAGCTGTGAAAATGCAGGTTTCAATTCCCGGGCCAATCCACGTGGAACAAAAACTGCCATGAAGTTTAAGATCTTCCCTGTCAGCGCATATGAACTGAGGTCTGATTATTTTCTCATAAAGGTGTCCGAAAGTGGAGACAATGTAATAATTTGGCAGTTTTGTGAATCCAGTCACTATCAGATAATGATCAAGTTCAACATTTGTCAATTTTCTCTTTCAAGAACTGTTTGTTGTTGTAGTTGTCGTCCAGGAGTTGTCCATCGTAGGCAAAGATTCTTCAGTCTTCATATGTACCCCGTAGTTGAAGTGTAGGGCGTTTCACTCTTCATCCAAAGAGCTTTGTCAGCACTGAGAAAACTTGTTCACATATTAGTTACAAAGATGTGTTCAAAGGGGATAATGGACATATTCTTTAGCTTTTGAATAAGCAAGAACTCCTGTTTTAGGTTCTGTTTATGTGGATATGTTGTTGTCAAAAGCATTTTTGAGAAAATATCCTTTAAATGTACTATTTCCCCTATAAATCTATGGAGAAAGATCCAATATCTAAACAGCTTATGAATGTGAATATTAGGAAATTCATCTGTTTCCAGGTGAAAGTTTATATGTTAAGAAAGCAAACTGGCCCAATCCCTTACTATACCTGATTTGTGTCCTATAGGACTGGAATGAAATGTGTTTCGTCCTCCTTTGGTAAATTGTAAACTCAGACATTTGTGGAAATAATATTGTGCGTCTAAATTTTAACCATTTTTTGTATATTTCATGATTTTACAAGCTTCTTTTCTTGCATTGCTGTGACTATACCCTTAAAAAGTGACCCTGCTAGTTGTGAAAATTTAATGAAATTTGCTTATAAACTCATCTCTGTGAAGAAATGGGAATTTACAAATTTGTAAGGAAGGTTAGGGATGTATTTGGACCACAACTAACAACTGAATTAATTCGCTCCCTCTTTTGTAGTTTGTAATTAAAAAAATCAGGTATAATGCTGATAAGTTGCCACCCCAAAAAAATTACATATTGTAAGATTGATCAATAACGCTAATTGTCCTGTCACGTTGACAAGCCTCAAACAGCCACGAACAACACATGACATTAACTGTTCATACATCACACTTGTTTATTTCTTCGTGTAGCCTAAGAGGCCAAACAAAAAAAGTCCCATTACTTGCTTCACTTTCTCGCACTGCTTTTGTTATGTCCAATTTTATCTACGGCTTTTTTTTTTTGGTGGGCTCCGTTTTTGGAGAGAAATACGGTGACAGAGGCGGTGGAAATGATAGGCCAGCGCTGAGATATCTCCGCCTCATAAATTCCACATTGCTCAAGATAATTTACGATCCGAGAGAGAGAGAAAGAGAGCGAGAGAGAAAGAAGGGTTTGTGTGCGCAAGAAGGAGACAGCACTGTAGTATCCATCCCACTTCGGGCCGGAGCGAGGAGTGCGTCAATTTATCGAAAAAGCCGGATTTATGCTCACATTCTTCCCCGACATTCCCAGAGCATCACTTTGAATGATTATGATAATTTTCTCCCCTCCCTTTATTTTTCCGCTAAGAATATGCCCCGGTGTTATTTGTTCTGTCAGGATTATTGCAGATAAAAGAGCAAAGGAGTAGATCTTGCAGTGAGCGGGTTTACGGCCTTGGCGATGAGGAATCCTCCATCAGCAAAGGTCATTGGTTCCCCTGATTGCGTGGAGGCCGGGCCAGAAGGCACAAAGGCAGCGGCGCCGCGGCTTTAAGTCATTTTTCATGGGCTTTTTCCCCCTGTTTGAGCGAGGTTAGCGCTCATTACCGGCCGAAGCGGAGGAAGTTTGAGCCCAGGAAAGAAAGAAACTGATTAGCTACTTAAGCGAATTGTTTAAGAGATATAGGGCAATCTTGGCGGCTTTGCGAATTTCTGAAATGCAATATTAAAGAAAGGAAAAGTGGATTGTGTTTTAAACTGTGTGCTGGAGTTAAACACGAATGAAGCAGAATTATTTGCCCGCAAAAAAGTTACGTTGATACGACTCGAAATTAAGAATTTAACCTCAATTTGAGCAATTCTGACTTGCCAAGTAAAAACATATGTTAGTGGAATAAATATTTCAGCATGTTAAAGAAGAAGAAACTTCATCTTTTCAAGTAAATTGAGATTTATTATCTGATTGTAACTGCAATGTCTACTTATTTCATGAAAACTTACCTTATATCTATGAGTAAAACGAAGAACCAAGGCATTCCTCCCACTCTATTCACATTAATAATGAAAATTTTTCATAAAAGCCTTTTTTGTATATAGGCTGATACAAACATGCTGCTGGTCTCTTTCTTCCATGCGTATTGACTCAAACAAGCCTTTCTCAAGAAGTTACCTCTTATATCTTATCCAATTTCTTTTTTGCAATGTAAGGTCTACAAAATGATGCCCTACCATTAAACAACAACAACACACTAACATAAAACTTCAATTCAATCAACAATTTAAATGGAACTTACTGCTTTAAAAATAGGTCTCAAAAGTCGAACCTGTGAACATAAACACTGAGAAAGAACTCAACATCATTCATTTTAACTGAGCCAGGTATTTTTTCAGTTCTGACATAATAAGAAGCCGGATGCAAGGCTTTTCTAGAGCTTTGAAAGGCTTTCAAAATGGTTCTGCAACCCACTTTTGGCTCCCAGTCCACCAGTTGAGAACCACTGTCGACATACAGTATAGGACGATCTTAGCAACTTTGCAAAGTTTCAAATCAAAGAAAGGGATTGCGCTTCACAATTTGTACTGGACTTAAACAGGAGTGAAGCAGAGTTTGCCCTAACGTATACAAAATTACACCCTATACCCACAAACCGATTCTGAAACTATCAACACTTGAAACAGAAGTCGAAAAACCTGTGAACACAAACATGTAAAGAAAACCTGATTAGCTACTTCAACAATATTTTTAGGTAATGTAGGGTCATCTTGACGGCTTTGCAAATGTCCAAAAGCAATATTAAAGAAAGGATGAATGGTCTTGCACACAAATGGGGCACAATTTGCCCTCAGGCCTACAAAATGATGCCCCATAAACCTATTCTGAAACAAGCGAGTAAAAAAAAAACACATTTCAATCGACAATTGAAACGGAACTAGCGTTTGAAAAAAATATGTCTCAAAAGTGGAAAAAGCTGTGAACGTAAACACCGTAGAGACTTTCCTATACTCTATATATATTTTTCCATTTAGCCGCTGCTACCTCTCATTACCACCTAAAGAGAAAAAGTTGGAGCCCGCAAAGAAAACCTGATTAGCTCCACTTTGTAAAGTTTGTATTCCCTTCTTTAAAAACTTCCAAAAGCATTGATATTGCTCCTGAAAGGGGAAATTGGATTGGGGTCCTTATTTAGTTTGCATTGCTGTTTGCTACACGCCGCCTCCCTGTATATTTTAGTGTGTGGATCCACTCTCCTGTGTCAGGGCTGATTCGATGAGCGGAGTATGACTGCGGCCCTGGGGCAATAGAAGTTTACAACTCAGTTAGCGCGGCTCGATCCAGTTTAGCCCCAGCGTTTCTTACCTGCCTCCAGTCTGTTCGCTCCGAGAGGCTGTCTCCAATAACGTCGCCTCTGTCTACCACCATGTTGAGGAACAAAATGGATGTCCGCGTCGCTACGGGTGCTTTTTAAAGACGGCAGCGAGATTCAGGTCCAGTTTTCTCGCATGGACTTTTTCGTGGAAGTGTTAAAAGCGAGTAAAGCCTTTTGGATGTGTGGCACTCGTGTGTTGTCACAATATTTGAGGTAGAATTTGTCTTTTTACTGTCAGAGCGCCAATGTTTTGACCTGCAGTTGATATTGCGGTAATACTGGGCTTACACACATGAAACAAAAATATATTTTCCTTCAGCTTCTACGTGGCTTGTATCAAAAAGGTGAGAGCACTATTCAGCATTCCGTCTGTGTAGGTTCTCGTACAGGAGTTGTCCATCGTAGGTAAAGAGGTCTTCAGTGTAGGATGTTTCGATCTTAGTCCAAAGATCGTCATCAGCTTAATAAAGACTTGACCATTGCACTGTTATGCTAATGAGCCTGGATTACTGGACGGAGCAGGGCCATAGGGAAGTGTCAACAGCCTTAGAACTTAGCCCAGGGTGAGACAATACAGAGCCCTATTAAGTATGAATTGGCTAAGAGCTTTTATTTTTCAAATCCAATGCCCAAGGAACATATCTGAGGTTTTGTTTATGTCGGAGAAGCTCCATGAAGCACCGAACATTCGAATCTCGGCTCCCGCAAGCGCACACTCTCTTTGTGTCATTGGGCAAGACATGTCACCCACATTGCCTAGCGCTTCGGATGACTTGTGTCATATGAAGGCGCTATACAAATAAGATTCCCTTTCCCCTATTCCCCTAGCCTGGCCTTAGCCATCCGTAAACTCCGGCCAATTATCATTTCCCTGCATCTCGTCTGGGTCTGATCTCATTGGCTGCATTAACTTCAGTTGAATTGCCTCGGACCATTCAGCGAGCGGGGGAGGCGGGTGTTGTAGGCATATACAGGAAATGATAATACGGATGGCTAAGGCCAGGCTAGCGATTGGGTAAAATCAGATCCAATCATTTCAAACTTCAAACTTTAAAGCCAAAGGAGTTGACTCCTCCCACCTGAAAACGGACCTCAATTGTGAAGATCCAGACCCTCTGTACGAAATGAGTACGAGGGTATGGTAAGACCAGGCTACTATTCCCCTAAAACTATTGAAATGTCAAAACTAACACTTCTATATCAACATTGTCCGTTGAAATGACTCAAAGCCACATTAATACGGCTTAGAGTTTAAGTTTGTGAACCCAATCTCTGGTCATTGTGGCATCTTTTTCTGTAATATCATGAACATAACCTGTGCAGCTTGCGATTGTGTCATCAAAACTGCAAAGTGTTTTGGGAATCATGGCACCATGAGATTTTAAAGTGGTAATCTGGAGTTATAAATCATTTGGACACTATAGTGTGTTGTTGGATATTTAAACCAGCTAATGAGTTTACTTCTGCTCCTCTTTTCTCTACTTTTTAAAATTAGTTATTGTTAAACTACAGACTACAGAGTGTTTGCTTGTTCCTTCTAAAATGGTGGTTTTCTCTGGTAATACTCAATTTATAACATTTAGTCCTGATTCAAACTAATACTTCTGGCTTGGCATTTTCTCCATATTGTTCAATTACAGGCTAGCTTCTCTAATGTTTTCTAATCCTTTAAAACAGTAGCAAGTCACTGTGATTGTTATCAATATAGCATTTTTGGCTGAATTTCACATACATTTAAGAGTTTTGAGCCACATCCAAAGCCCACACAGCACTGCGGAAAGAAATAATGCTGCGATTTAACTTTTCTGTTCAGTAAAATAAGCTAAACTCATTTTAAAAAGGCCGATTTAAAGACCAGCTTTCAATCTTAAAGACCTCACACTGGACTCTAGCGCATTCCCCATCAGTCTACTGCTCACACACAAAGGCTCTGAGACAGCCCGAAATGGCCTCTCCTCTCTGGACTTTAATGGTACTGACAGCGCTACTGGGTGGGAGCTGGCTGCGCCTTTTGGCAGTCGCTTTGGGGGGAATCGCTCTCCGTCTCCGCCTTATTGCTCCCGAGATTTTAGCACTCCTCCGTCAAGGCGTCCCGGTTGTTTGTGTTCACCGAATCCCCCCGGCGGAGCGGCCCAATCAAGAGGGAGCGGGGGGGGCGTATTCCCAACACGGCCTCACATGTCAGCGCACCTGCTTATTGCCGCGGAGTTACCTGCGCGCGTTTTTAACTAGACAGGATGCACAATGGAAGCCGACAAGCCTCTTTCACCGGGGAGTTAATCTAATCTACTCCGCGCGCCGACTTGGACATTGGCTGTCAGTGACGACTCCAATAAAACTGAGCCCGTGGCAAGGCGAGGCGAACGCTAGCGGGCCTCGACTGGAACCAGATCACGTCTACTTTCGACTTCATCTTGAATCTGGCTCTCAGCTCCAATCAGAAAAATAATAAGGCGGCAATGAAGTTAAGTTATGTGCCGTTTTCTCCGCAAAGTGCGTTACAAGGCAATCCGATTAAAGCGATTGAGAAGAGAAAGATATTGAATTTGGTTGTTTTGATGTCTCCAGTGACAAACTATAATGAGCAGGCTTTTCGATTGAGCTGGATGTCAAGAAGCCATGCAGGCACATCAAGATTTTCAAGATGTTGCTTTATATTGGCTTTATGTATTGTCTTCGCATCGTTTTTTTAAACTTAAAATAATGTAATGTATGTCTGGGGAAAACAAGTCATAACCAGCCCTACTATGAGCATATACAGTAAATCATTCATCTTCATCCATCCATCTTCTTCCGCTTATCCGTTGTCGGGTCGCGGGGGCAGCAGCCCAAGCAGCCGGATCACATTGCACCAGTCCCTTGTGGCTCCTCCTGCAGGTGGTGGGTCCAGGGGAAGACAACCCCACGGCACTCCTCCACCACTGGGAGACGTAACTGGCCTTGATGGTCTCTCATCATAAGAGGCTTCTGAACCGATCTTGATGAGACCCATCACCTAGGACCTGTTTGCCATCGGAGACCCTACCAGCAGCATAATGCCCCAGACAACAGAGCTCCTAGGTTCATTCGGGTGATCAAACCCCTCCACCTCGATAAGGTGGTTGCTCGAGGTGGGCGCATATAAAACACCTGGACTTAATCTTTCCTGGTGTAGAATGAAGCAGTTTAAAGGAGACATATCATGCTAAATTTACTTTTCTTAAAACGTTTTACCATGTTATAAGGTTTGAATACTCTTTGAGTATTGTTGTACGTCATTATTGCCTTCTGAGCTGCCCCATCTGCAACAGAAAAAAACTATGACCCTCTTGGACATTGTAGTTTTTTTTCTCTAATGCCATCGATTTGCTGGCATGACGTTAGCCAAAATTGAAAGCTTGTTTCCAATGTTTCATTCCCACTTTTGTCTGCAGAAGGCACTCCAAACACATTTGAAATTTTGGCCTGCCCAGTCTCTCCCTCCTTACCGTCTTTACCTAGAAAAAGTAAAATATCAAACATGAGATAACCAAATTAGGCTAAAACTACTACTAGTTACCTATTGTCAGAAACCATTTGTAGTGGAGGCAATTAGAGCACTGAAATGGTCACCAAAAATCGGATGAAATGAAACAGTCTGGACTCTTAAAAACACAGAAAATAACCACCTTATGACCTGGCTAATTTCAGTAAAGGAGACTTCATTATTCATGAAAAGATGTGAGTGTATGTTTTTTCATGATGAGACGTTACAAATCTCAATCAAAAGCTCCAAACACGACCGCTCAGCATAATCCACGTGGTGCCTTTAACTAATATAGATGATTGTGTTTCGCGGCGTATTGATTTCGCAGACAAGTTTCCAACAATAAACTTTCAGCAGTCGTTTTGTTTTAGCCCGTAGCCTCAAAGCCATAAGTCATCCATCTCCGGCTGCCTGCCGCTCTGCTGTGCTGTTGTTGTGTAGGTGTGTATCGGCGCTCATATTAATGCACCGCCAGTGAACAGGTGACTGCCGAGCTCCGCAGCAGGTTATTTCCTCCGAACCGCAGCCCTTATTTAATGGTAATTGTAGCAATTAGCATCTGAATGAGGCAGGAATTGGATAATAGAACTAAGATAAATATTGATGTTAATTCGCATCGGAGGAGTGTAGAGCGGTGCAGACAGAGCCGTACCAGCCCTGTAAATTTGTCCCCAGCTCTCATTTGCATGCATTAGCGAGGTCGTAATTACAACTGCGAGAGGGGAAAAAAACAACGCAGCTCCCGAGGTCAATTTCCAGGACTTTCCAGGACATCAGTGATCATATAGCTGGCAATAATAACTTATGAAAGGCAGACAACAAAAAATAACCAACAAAAATCAAGCTGCAAGGAGAATGAATGGGGCTCAAGAATCGTTCGATTCTAGACAATACAGGATTAGTTTAGAGTTTAGAAGTGGAAGAATGTATTGCATAAGATTTGACTTTTTCTTTCTTGTTGCCATAAGGAAACTTGTTCCATTTACATATCTTGAGCTAGCTTTGTGAAACTTAGCATTCCCCCCATCAAACATGCAATATTATTGTATGTTTTAGGTTGATGGGGGAAACCGTAACACCCGAAATGGGAAGAACATGCAAAAAATTTACACAGGAATGCCTACTTGGTCCAGGAATCAAATCTTCTGGTGTGAAGCAAACCAAAGGAAGGAATTACGTTGAATGTAATAGTTTGAGAGGGGGGTGGAAAGTAATTGAAGTATTAAACTTCATCCCACTCCTTTTCGAGGAGTTACACTTATTGTATGTCTTTTTTATTTATCATGTGCTTGAAATAAAAAAAAGAGAGGAAAAAAAAAAAATCAACTTTCCAATTTAGTTTTTTTGCATTCGGAAAGAACTAGAACACCCCTTTGAAGCCTATTAGACAAAGTACAATAACTTGCAAGTCCATGTAGAATGAAGACATTCTTTATCAGTGGGTTGTGGGCCAGCCTGACTCCATGTATGAGATACATTGGAAGACAGTCTGGCATTGCGCTGTTGGCTGTATGGCTTTCGAACCCGAGACTAGAGGCGGCACTAACAAACCCATCATAAATTGATTGGTAAGCCAGTCACGGAAACACAGATGTGACATAAACACAGTAGGAAGAGTGGCGAAAATGTCCTTTTTTTAAAAGAAAAACCTTCAGAGCAGCCAGTTCTTGTGGTTTTAAGGACAAGTTTAGCTCATTCAAAACAGAAGATAAGGCAGTGCTATAACAACATTCAATTGTGGCCGCCATCTTGACTAGTTTGTTGACTAATTCTGGTGCTGAAAATCACATCGCTAACTCCCGCCTCCTGTGCTGTGATTGGTCTGGTAGCGTTGTCACCAGAGTTTGAGCCAACCAACGGTGCAATCCCAGACTGTCTTCCAATGCGTCTCATATGGAGTCAGGCTGGCTTGCCAAGGCTACATTTTCAATCAGTCCCTTCGGGCCATTTTCCAAATCCTATTATTGACATTTTTTTTCCAATAATTTTTGATAGGAGGATTTATGATCAATGCCTAAACGAACTGAACTCTCTGAACTGAACTGAGTTGACATCCATTACTCTAAACCTAAAAATACAAAAAATAATATTTATTTGAACTCATAAAGCACTTTAGGTGTTGAATCTGCAAACATATTGCATTTCCCCACTGATGACGGCTGATTTAAGCATTGAAAAAACCTATAGCTGAGATCACGGTCAAAAGAATGCATCACTACAATTTCAGTAGATAAATATTGAAAGAAATTTACCTTGAAACACTGGAAATGGTCTCAAAACCCAAAGATCTCCTGCTCTAGACATTGAGGACAATAATTGCAACATTTGTGGTCTTCATTTGACCCATTCTTTCATTCCAATGGTCCAATCCTATGGTAGCCTTTCAGTATCCAGATTGTCCAGGAAAACCTAATCGAGTCTACTTTTTTTTCCCCCATTGGGTGGGCTAAACCAGGGTACAGAAGGACACTGAACGAGATGAATGATATTGGGAAACGCTCACCCGTGTTGACATGCCCTGAAATCAATCAATTACTCCATGAAACCCAGAAGGATGCTAGTTACTGCGAGTCAAGAGGTGTTTTGGACTTGGGGACTGCAGCTGGGGCTGCAGACTTATTTGCCGCGGTGTGTCCAGCTGCGGAGAAGGTTAAACGGCATCCATCAGTTGTCATACTCCTGACCCGGCGATGAGCCTCTTCATTCGGACCCGGTAATAACCACGGCTCCCCTTGCAAAATGAGATGGATGACCTTGCACGGTGGCTTTGAGAGGCCTCTTCCACCAGTAAGCCCCAGTTACTCCTCCGCCGCTGGGGCCAAAGAGCCACGATAGACTGTTGATCTCGGGCAAAAGAGGAACTGAAAGGTGGCGTGAAGAGAGTAGTCGGACAAGACAAATGGTGTTAAGTTTTTGTTGGATATTTGTATTGATGAATCATTTTTACCATATTTTTTTAGAAACCTTGGTAATGCATCTTTTCAAACAACCATTTCCAAAGTCCGAAGACCGATTGACAACAGATAAGGCGTATGAATACTAAAAGAAGAATGTTACCAAAGCACTTACACTATCCTAAGTCATGGTCAAGAGATTGTACCTACTAATGCTGTCCTTATAGGTCGTGTTCACATGACATCACAGCGTTTTAAACTCCCTATAGTTTAACGATGGTAACAGTCAGACTTCATTTCTCTGTAATTCTAGGGCTAATCCTCAGTCATTCATTTGTCTTCTATTTCACAAAGTTCAACATGGAAGTAAAATTCAGCATGGTAAGAAAGCAAAGAGAATACATCAATAAATATATATACAGAGCATATATGATGTCCAAACGGAGTAGGCAGAAGCAAAAGCTTGTTAGCGCCTACCCCCTTTTGTGTTCACATTTGAGCAGTAGATATACATCCATTTGCGATAATCAAGACATATGACGTAATAGATATGTTTGTGAAATTATTTTGTCCTATTCCAGTGACATTATCAACCATACGACTAGCAATATTAACGGCACGACAATTCTGCTAACCCCTGGGGAGGCGCCTTTAGCGTACTCTCATATAATTACAAATACCAATCATTGCCAATTTAATTTATTCATTTATTATTAATTGTATATATTATCGGCCATATAATATGATTTATTATTGTCATTATCATTATCTTGATTATTATCACTATTTAACCATTATATAGCACACTCTGCATTTCATCTCGTTACTTCCTTGTTACCATCATCGTCTTTACAGCAAGCTATGTGTATGCGATACTAAGGTTGAATTATTTTCTCACAAAGGTGTCCAAAACTCGTACAATTGGACAATTTTATTTTTGGAAATTGGTTCTGTTCCTCTCGCATAGAGCAGTGGTTCCCAACCTTTTTTGCCTTGCGTGCCCCTTTGGCCTTACCCCTGATGGTTTTGTTGATTAGTTAGAAAGCGAATGACTAAAACTCCTAATTATGAGTAAAAAATACAACTAAATACACTGAAACTCTCACTCTTTACAGTTACATGTTTTTTAAGCTTTTCTTTGACTGTAATAATCAAAAAACTGCTGACTGCACTTTACGCCCAGGGATTCAAAACGGTACTAGATAAAAACTTGTTTTTATTTTGTCAAAAATAAACATTTCTACAGTAACTACAGCCTTTATCTTCCACCTCCTGGGCCAGGTCTAACCCACAAAACATTTTCTAATGTCCACAGCCATATACATAGATTTTTTGCATATAGGGAAAGAGTGAGGTGAGAAATTCAATTTCCGCCAAATATTTTGGTTGTTTTTCTGCTTCTATCATGATTACTTCATTGATATTACTCTAATACAGCATTCAGATGATACTAGTTCAACACAAAGAGTCCAAGCAATTGATGGTGCATGCACCATGAGGAGGTGTTTCAGAAGCAATAAAACAAAAAAAAATACCAGGCAGAAATAACAATAAAAAATGCCCTCAGAGGGTTAACACTGCCATAGAGCTGTATTGCCACCCGCTCCAACTGAAACCAAATTCTACAACGACAACAACACAACCTATCGCTTAGAAATACTTTTCCACAACTGTGATTACGTAAAAGCCACTCATCATTCACTCCCTATTTAAAATATAGCTTCTTCAATCTCCATAAGTGGCAATTGCATCGCTGCGGTGCAAAGTAAATCACGGCACATTATCAGCGTCACTGTAAAACACACATGCGCCGAGCGTGCAGCAAACATACACATAACGAACCCCGTCCATGTATCAGTTTGTCTGGCACTTAGTAACACAGTCGACTCCACTTTGAACATAAAATATGCAGAGCAGCTGTCTCTTTACAGCCGCTACATCTGTTCGATAGGTTAGTGCATCAAAGGTAAGACCAAAATAGTCCTGGCGAATGTGCGTGGATGAAACCCCATCCGCCGCCTCCGTGTACGGGGCCGTCCCGCGGTTCAGCCCGGGTCAATAATGGCACGTCCCGCGTCACATCGCTTTTATTACTTTTCATCATTTCCTGACATATCTCTGGGGTTTCAATCTCGCGAAAAGATGACAGAAAACAATAAATGGTAATGGGAACTCTCCTAAACCTGATGCCAATAAAAAAGTGAAGAAAAAACGTGAAGCAATTTTGTTCGTTTATGAGACGTTTTGGGGCGAGGACAGAACGCCGAGTCGTGAGACAAAAGTGGTTATTAATATTTTGAAGGTGTGTTATTGTTGCAAATGGCTTACGTGGTTATTGTTTCTTGTCAATTTGCGTTGGGTTGAGTGTTGTTGTGAATGCCAGCTGTCTTACTTGGATTCTCAAGAGCTCTCTACCTGGGGCTGGTGGTAAGCTACTAGGGCGACAGTGGTAGAGGGGGTCGTCTCATGATCGGCAGGTCGGGGGTTCGAATGTCGTTGTGTCCTCGGGCAAGACACTTCACCCAATGCCAATGTGTGAGTGGTTGGTGGTGGTCGGAGGGACCGTTGGCGCAGATGTGAGCAGCCTCACTTTTTTCAGTCTGCCCCAGGGGAAACTGTGGCTACAAATGTGGCTTACCACCATCAGCATGGAGTGAATGAACCCCCCTCCTTTTCATGTGTGAAGAGCTTTGGGTGTGACTTGTGTCAGATTAAAAGTGCTATACAAATTACATTCCCTGCCTTCCCCTACTGCTACTACAGCTGCCCTGGGGCTGACTAACCAACCCGGCTGCCAGTTTGCGCCAGAGGCCCCTTTAGATGGCCACCGAAGGTCGGCGGAGAATGAATTTGCCTTGAAAATGCAGCTGTTTTGACCTGGTTTAAGGTTTATTTATGTGTAATCATTGGGCCTATCAACATGAAACAAAAACTAGCACAAAGTTCATTGTCTCCTTTGACATTCATTCATTCTTTATTCAAGACTTCATTCACCACACAAGAAGAGGTCCATAGACTTCTATAAAAATTGAAAATATATGCGACAGCTAAACTTAACTATGGTTATTTTTCACAATAGATAATTAGATTTATTTATTTGTCATATGCAGGTTCCACGCTGTCAATAAAGCAATGAAATGTATTATAAAAGTATATAGTAAAAAGTATATAAAAAAGTTCAATAGCAACAACTATCCATTTACTGTATGTACAAGATGTTCATAGTTGTTAGATATACTGTATATTTGGCCCATGCTCTCCATCTGAAAGGGTGACATGAACCTCTTAGAAAGTTTGGGATTGAATGTCGTAAATTGAATATTACCACAGAAACCTGCCATTTTAAGATAAGAGGAATGAACAAAATTGGTCTTTAGCCAAAAAATTACCAAAAGAAATGGTGAAAAAGGAAGAGAGAGAGAGAGAGAATCCATTTAACTCATTTGTCCAAATGCTTTTATCTGAACAATTACTCCAGTTTTTTTCTATTTTGAAAACATTGGTTTATTATGGAATACACCAAGAATCCCAAAAATCTTAGCGGTTTTGACGACACAATCCTGAGCTCTATTATCATAATGTTTATTAAATTACTGTGCATGGAAGTGGCCTCAACTCTTAAACCCCTGATCTCGCTCGACACCGATCCGTTCAATATAGTTGGAGCAAATTGTTCGGGACATTGGCTTCAGATGCGGCCCACAACAAGCCGCTTTCCACCAGACCAATTTGATTCCGATCGACTGACGGCGTGAATGGTCAGCAAATTGAACTGGGGAGTCCAAGCGCCCGCAACTAACCTGCACCAAAATGGACAAAGTTGATCAAAATCAGCAGAATCTAGCGGGAACTAATGGCTTCTCCTAATCTGCTGTGAACATGGTTGACTTGACGGTTTAGTGATTGTTCCGAAATGTCTATCCGTCTGTGTCTGCGCAGATCTCCTGAAGGCTTCTCATACAGCGCCTCCATCTCGTCTATCTCCTCTCTCTCTCTCTCTCTCTGTAAATGTGTTAGCACGGCCTTTGAAAACGGCATCCTTCCCACTCCCCTCTCGCCTTTTTACATCCAAGCTTCTATGCCTCTTCTGTGTGCCGTGTCGTTTTTTTTTTAAAGGAAAAATGTGAAAGGGTTGAGGGAGAGAAAAAAAAAAAAAAGGAGGAAAGAAAGCCAAGCAGCAGTAGCAGTAGGAGTGGTGCCAGGGGCGGGCGGTGCAGAAAAGCTCATTCCTTCCGGCGCGGTGCAGCGGCTGGGTTATTGAGGTGCCTGTAATTTGATAAGGAGAGGGAAACTCAATGGACTGTGAGCAAGTCAGCACTTTGAGGCCAGTCACATTTCTGATGCGACGTGCGCGAGGAGGAGGGAGGGAGGGGAGTGCAGTGGAGTGGAGGGGAGGTGATAGTGGAGGGATGGAGGGACGAAGGGAAGGAAGGAGAAGAAAGGGAGAGAGCGAGAGAACGGGGATGTAGCGACGAGGAGGCGGCCGAGAAAAAGGGGTTCCCTGACATTGGCGGACAAAAGTGGCAGGGAAGTTTTGATGGATTCAACGTTTAGCCGTCGACATAGCGCTGCCGTGTCTTTGTCACCAAAGCTGGCTGAACGTGCACATTAGTAGAAACTTATCCTTTTTCTGGGTTTGACCTGTTTTGCTTTGTCTATTATTAATCTTTGGCCACTGGATGTGATATAGGAAGCAATTGACCTTCCGTGATACTGTACAGCGCAGCACAATATTGAAAAGAAGCTTGTGGCATGTGATGCAGGTGTACAATATTGTGATTATTTTACGGAGATACAGTATTTAACTAAACCTTTTTGGACACAATTTTCAGCAAATTGTGTCCAAAAACAAGAGCAACTTAGCAAAAAAAATGTGTGTATCTCAGTGTTTCAGATGTCCTACAGGCCAGTGGTTCCCAACCTGGGGAACATGACATAGTAAGGACTGCATGAGCAGAAAACACTCCCAATTCTGATTATTGGTTTGTATTAGGGCAGCACGATATTGAAAAAACTTGCGATATGCGAGACGGGCATGCACTATCGCGATAACGATATTATTGCGATACTTGGATAAACCGTTCCATTCAATTCAGGCCCAAAAACACTAAATCAGAACCAAACCAAGGTCAAAAAGTGTACTAAATTAGGAAAGTTATAACTAAAACTGAAAAAAATTTCAAGATTGAGTGAATTTGCGATATTTTGTGGCTTCTTGCCTACCTAATATTGCGATACAATATTTTTTGCGATACAATGTGCAGCCCTAATTTGAAATAAATGTTATTTGGACACAATTTACGCTTTAATGCGTTCATGAAGCCTGCGGTTTTAGACTGGGGGGGCCCGGCCTGTTACCAGGCTGAGCAGGATGGGGCTTCTAGGAGAAAAGTTTGGCAACCCCTGATTCAGGCTAGAGACCAAGTCATCCTGGGATTTCCCATTGTCACAAAGATTTAAACACCTTCGACTGGAGTTGGTTCAACAACAGGGAAAATTCACTTTGATTCTTTTGTTTTGGACGTTAAATGGTAATAGTTTCCATAAAATTGTGCCCAAAGGATGATTTCAAATGATACAAAAGAAAACAAATATTTATGTAATTGTGTAAATCTGTTTTGAATTTAAAACCACATACATTTTGGAATTGAGATCAAACAAATAACAAATAATATTTTCTATGTTTACTGTGAAGGGCCCGGATTGCTCGCATGGTCATTTTGGAGGTCCTAGACTGAATGTATCGGGAACCCCTACAGATTTGAATACAAACCAGTTCAGACAAGTCTAACTTTGGTTTGACTAATGACACAATAATAGTCTCACCTGCCTCTGCATGTTCAACCTCGCAACCCATTTGTTTCCCACATATCAGACTTTTGCAGGGCATCAGTTTTTGATTCACCGCGATCCAAGCCCCTCGCCCCCCCCCGCTCCTCCTCCCGTCCCGCGCGGCGCTACTCAGGGCAGTGTAGCATGCAGCGGGACACACTTTTTCAGCTCCCACAAAAGACTCAGTCAGGCCTGTCCTGAACCGCCTTTAGTTGTGCAGACATCTAAATGCTGGCGGCGTTGCATTCTAGTCCCGAGTCCAGTACGCGCGCACTCTCTCCTTCTCCGAGCGCGCTCCAACAAGGAGCCCAGGAGCCCGCCGCGCCGACCTTTTCAATGGTGGGCCCCAGATTGAGAGAGCCCCGAGCCAGATGAGAGGCTGCTCATGTGTGAACGGCACTGGCTGGCCCATGCCCCAGAGGTCTGAGGCAGCATTTTACAGCCTGTTTAACAGTAACTTCGCCATCACCCCCCAACTCGGCCCATTTTCAGGCGCACAATGGCGGCGCGGAAATACGCCGCATCATGACAGGTCGGCGGAGGAGCATGAAGGATGTAACGGCTGCGTGATCAAGGGGACTGGCTTTTTGGGCGAGGATTTGCGTATGATTTGTTTTTTTCTCCGATTCTTTGAAGGAGTTCCTAATGACACCACTATCACCGTCCAGTTTTACCATTTTGGAGCACAAAAACAGAAATCTGGAGCTTGCTTTGAACTACATGAATATAGTTTTGGATTGGATTGTATTGGTTCAAAGAAAATAGAATGAACAAGGCCAGATATTTTTGTGTAGAATGTTTGTTTTGTTCTGGTGTGTGTTTGGAATCGTATAGCATTAGTTCGGGATAAGGGCAGGACTCTAGATCAAACGTTATTGTGGTATATACATTTCCTGAGGATTTTGTATGATGAGTGGGCCTGGGTACCGTTAAACGATACCAGTTAAGGTACTTCTGGCATCGGAAAATAAATTGGTACCAAAAACAGGTACCAAAAGAACATTTTTCTTTAGAAAGCAAATTTCTCTGCCTGGTGGGTCTTGAGACTGCACGAAAGAAAGTGACTTTGAGAATATTAGTCTTGTTTAGAGCAGTTTTGACTAGATTAGACATATTGACTGATTATGGTAATGGTAATCTTGCTTGAATTAGAAAACTAAAACTGCCAAAAGGACAAGACCAATTTTCTTGCCCCATTGGCGAATAAATTTAGATGAAAAAGGAAATAAATAAGTAGAAATCTCTCGAAACAAGCCAGAAGCACCTTAGAACAAGAGGCTAGGTCAAATGAGCGACTTAAACAGCTCAAATTTAGATAAATAAGATGAATTTGGGTCATTTAAACTTATCTAGATATTAACTTTTTTGCGTAGATGACAAATAATTTAGCATAGGTATCTAAAAAAGTATTGTTCAGGTATCGGCATTGTAAATCATTGTAAAAAGTATTGTTAAAGTACTGGTATCGGGAAAAAAATGAACGATACCCAGCTATAGTGATGAGACATGTTTACATATGGTTGCCCAAAAGGTGGACTTCTGATATTTATTGTATAAACTCTGTCACGCAGGGGTTTTCCATGGTAGAAAATTGTTCAATCCGTCATCTACTGTGTTGTTTTAGTGTTTAGTGTCATCTCAAAATGTTTCGTCAGCAATAAATGATCTATTAGCAGAAGGCTGTATATACAGTATACCGTTCTATCCTCTTGGTCCCACCCATCTTTATTCTAAAAATAATCTTTAATTACTTCCTAGGAAATAATTGTTGCTTTGTATTCTTTATTACCTCAAAATGAATCGGTATTCATGCTAAATCATTCATGATATACCAATTATGAGATTGACATGCAGGTCCTCTCTGACTTTCCGGCTTTAAAGTTTCCGTTGCACCTGCCCTCACCCTTGCAGCTCACAGCGAAACGTGAACAAAACCTCTGACATTTTAGGTCACCATAATTCAAAAACAAAAGTCAACCTGGCACTGACCAATGGCTGAGACAGAAAATCAAAGACCTTGCAGCTTGCGGTGCAATATTTCAAAAACCATCACTTTCAGGCTTTTTTTTCCCCGAGCAATCTGGACAAATGCTGTTGGGAAACTAAGCCTGACCGAAGTTCGACTCGGCAGAATGTACAGTATGGTGAAGGCATTTTGAGTCGGATTGGAATTGATTTTGAATGTATTTGAGTAGCTAAAGTGGTTAAAGGTGCATTGCAGAAATGATTATATATGAAAAAACAACTTGATATTGGTGTGTAACTGCATATTGGATCATTTAGTGGCCCAGTGGCTGTATGGATGGCTCTACTTAACCTGCCCTGGATTGTCCAAGACAAATTTCTCCGTAGGGAGACAAATAAATAATCTAATCTACTTTGCAAAAAAAGTTCCACAATGCACCTTTAACCCTCAAGCGACCAAGCTTTTAGTGACAAAAATGACCCCATCACATTTTCTACAGATGCACTGTTTTACAGTATATTGAAAAAATATACATTAAAAAAAAACATAGTCTTTACATACAACTTGTTTCTGGCTGTTTTGGTCACTCTGCCTTGTTTCAGGTTGTACATCATTGTGTGTCAGTGAAATGTTGTGCAAAGTGTATTTTTGTGGGTTTATTGTAATATTGTAATAAACACTCACTGATCATCATCTTGAGAAGCCAATACGCTGCCAAGGGCCTCATAGAGAGATTCTGATCCAGAATGGTCAAGCATCTCAGACATAGCATCTTTATGGTCCCATCCTGACTCATCTTAGCTAGTTGGACTCATCATTTTGGGCTTCCAGTAGCTGCATGAAGATCATACAAAAGTTAATAGTGTAGTGATTAGGAATGTCAACATTTACTATAAAATCCAAAGCCTATGACGTCAAAAACATATCTAGATAGATATGTTTTCCACTACCATTGCCACACCAATGAGCCAGTTCCCTTTTAAAAAATGGAGGGTTAATGTTAGGAGTATAGAGCGAATTCACATGAGTCCTTAAACAAATAATAGCCACCACAACGGCTAATTTTCATCTGCCATTCCAGGAAAGGTTGATGTTTACAGACTGGACAGGCCACACAACAACAAGGACAAATTGTTAAAAAGCTACAGACAATAGACATTAGCAATATTTCAAAAAAAGTTGTGGTTCTGCTTGAATTAACCAGATGTTGCAGACAGACGTCTTGCCCTATGCAAACACTGAGAAAACAAATTCAAGCTAATGGCACCTTGTTTTACTCGCGGCTTCTACATTTGTATTTCCACTAAGCCACCTAAGCCATTCATATCAGAGGTTGCTCAAGTGTGAACCGCCAAATTCAATGCTCCTATAACGTTTAAGACAGCATCCCCCCGCTGCCCCTCCTCTCCCCGTCCCATCTGACTCCAGAAAGGGGAATTCTCACACCCCGACCCTGGCTCGCGCTCACTGATTGCCCCTGAACGGCGTGTTGATTAAAAAGTCAGCATTGCTCAGGCTTTCTTGTTTTCTCTTTCTTGTGAATCCTGGGAGTACAAACAGCTCGATACAGGCTGCGTGTGAAAGTCTTCGGGCCGTGTCTGACGAGGGACCCGTGCTGAGAGCGAAACGCCGCGCCCCGCTTTGTGCCCGGCTTTACCGATCCAATAAAAGTGCTTTATTCCAGCGATGGGCCGGACGTGAGCCTAATCTTTGATCTGAACCAGGAAGAGGCAAAGCAAAAAGGGGGCTCCGGAGTCGGGATCGCGCTGCCCGATTATTTATGGGAACTTCAAAAGGGTTCAGCCCATCGCACTCCTGTGTGTGTCTCTTATCTAGCCGGCGAGAAACAGCCACAACAACAAGTCACTTTGCGGGAGAATTCAGAGCACGCAAAAGGGAGGAAGCGAGGGAGGGAGGGAGGGAGGAAGGACGGAAGCAGAAAAAGGTAGGATAAAGTGTTTGAAACTCGAACGGCGAAGCTTTTGGTGTAGCTCATGGGAGACACGCGGATTAGAAGTGTATGGGCCCTGCCTGGGAACGCGCACCTCCGCGACCCATCCCAATCAGCCCAGCTCTGCGAAAATGAATTATTAAGGTCTCCTCAGCCGTAAAAATGGATAAATATCTCGAATGGAGGTGTTATCTGCTTTGGCGCTTGTTTGTTTTCTCCGTAGTAAGAGTTTGTAGTGGAACTAAATCCCGGACTTTACGATCGAGACGCGGGTTCACCCCGGGACTCGCAGAGGTTTAAGGTGGAGTCAATAAAAAGTAGTTCAATAAAACTTGGAGAAAGGATAGCTACAGCCCAACAGTATTTTATGAAACATGGCTGCCATAAACATATTGAACATACTGTATTTGCAGGGAGCATTTTAGGACGGTATTGGGCTTGTATCCAGCGTGGTGTGAAAGAGAAAGTGGTGCATAAAAACTTATCATCGAAGTACAGTAGCTCATAGAAGAAGAAAAAGATGTTTTTAAATGTACCAATGCTATCCACTCAAACATGATTCTACAAACATATTTTTCAAATTGCTTTTGTATTTGTTGTATGTTATTTTCAGAGTCACCAAGCACATCCCAGTCTATCTTAGGTGGACTATATTTAGATCCAAACAAGGTCCTAGGGCTGTACAATTTTGGATATATTCCAAATTAACTATTTATATCCTGCTCTCCTTGTGTGTAGCTACCGCAATTTAGCAGTAAGCCTAACTCATTTTGAAAGTATGCGCTGAGTCAGGATGCAGCGTCCTTAGGTCCAATTTATTCAGCACATTTCCAAAACGCAGTAAAACGGGAAAGAAAAAATGTCCTTAGTATACTGCTAATTATGGCTAAAGTTAGCTTGATAGCACAGAATTAAAAATGGCTTGTCTCGGTGATCATTTATCCTCTTCAAATATTACGATGTGATGTTGACGGCATGAAACATGAAGCAGATGGTACCGGTTGAACTTGAGGTGCATGTGTTCAAGCTAAAACAACAACATTACTTAGATAGATAGAGGAGACTGAAATACGAACAGCTAAACGTAGAAGAATTTAATGTTTTGGGGTCCTAACTATTGGGTTAAGATACAGAAGAAGACTTCAATCCCACATCGGCTAAAGAATTGAAGCTGTCAAAAGGACAACTGTGACAATGCGGATCCTCCACTAAACTCTCCTCAAAAAAACTACTAAAGACTTAAAAGCCTAATGATAAAACTCCACCTGAAATCTCACTGCTGTTCCTTTCCAGCCCTCCACTTCACGAGGGATTTGCTAACGCTAACAACGAAAAAGCAGCTTTTCCGAGATTTAAAACGAGCTGTGATCGAATCCGGAGGTCCAAGATGCAAAACAGGACTACGTGGAGACATTTCAATGGAAATAATACATCCTAATTAATTGCAGGCTTTGTGATTTGCACATTGAAACCATTCAAATTGCAATTTCTAATGGATTGCATTGCATTCTCTCGTTTGCTTTCAAGTGACATCACGGCATTCTGAAGAGCCTATAGTTCGACATTGAGGTGGAGGTAAACTGAAAACTCTGCGGCTAGCTATGTCAAAATGCTGATTTCTAGTCTTAGTTTATTGCTAATGTATCTGTATTTCCTGGACCAATCCACATGAAACAAAAACAATCACAAAATCCAATGTCGTCTCTGTCAGCAGATATGAAGTAAGGTGTACTTATTATCTCATGAACGTGTTCAAAAGTGGTGACAATATTCAAAAACATGCGCGTGATGTTGGACAGTAGAAAGGACTTTCAGCCAAAAGAATAATATGGCAGGTGTGTGAATCCAATTACTATCAAATAATGATCAGGGGAAACATTTGAACATTTTCTTTTTGGAAATTTATTTCAAAAACCCTTTCTCTACCAAAGAGTTGTATCTAACACCAACTGAAAGAGATTTATATACTATGAACGCAACAAATCAGTCCACTTGATCCTGTATAAGACCGAACCCAGTCTTAACCTGGAAAAATGTATCTTAACCCAGTAGTTTGCCCCATGAAACCATGTCTCAAGTACAGTAGGTCGAACCCAGGATTGCAAAAGTACCCCACCGCCAACCGTTGAGCGTTATAGACTATGGCTAGCGGTAAACTCGCGCATCAGCTTAAACCCACATCCCTCAAGAATCCGAGCGTGCATCCTTCTCCCTCACGTCAGGCTCCCTGTCTGTTTGCGCCGCTCTACGTCTCCTTTATGATGCCTCCTGAAAGACAGCTCCCACATCTCCACCCATGACCAGCCACATGGAGATTACCGTATCTTCTCTTAGCAGGAATCTACAAAGGCAACCCCCACTCCCCCCCCCCCCCCCCCCCCCCCGCACCATCCCCCCCCC
>OMNZ01025417.1:0-25133 GCA_900303255.1 Lesueurigobius sanzi | reverse complement strand
GTTAAATATTTTTTTTTTGATTTAAAAACTCATTTCCAGTCAATGCAGGCTTTTATTTGGGTAACATGATTGCATACTATATTTCATCAAACCGTTTATGATTAAAAAAACTGAATTAGTGGAGTGTGTTCCTTTGTATCCATCATTTTAGTTTACAAGCAGCCCATAAAAACAGTTAAGTTGATAAAGTCTAAACATGATGTAGCCCTATAACGCACAGTAACGGGATCAAACAGTGGTCATGTTTTTCTTCATTGTGAGTGACTGTACCCACTGCTCCAGCTCCTGCTTCACTTTACTGGCTTCAGGTCGATCATGTGGCTCATGTGACAACATTGACTTTATTATCTGGCCCTGTGTGGAGAATAAGACAAAAAACAATTGGCACATTTCCCTCTGACCAATGAATAAATCCAAAATAAGCAAACGAGGATTAAATATTATAGTATATATCAATTATTTGAAAAATATCTAAAGAATATTTGTAGCTGGTATTTGTCATCACAGACCAAATTGAAATAATAAACTACAACCAGACCTCTCTTTGAAAATGCCATGTAAAGTCATCTGGAAATTTCTGGCCTCTAAGTTCATCAAACACCTGGATTGAATACAGAAATATAACACGTTAGACTTGACCATGAAAAGTATAAACATCTGATACAAAATCACGTATTGAGACCATTAACTGACCTCTTGTCGTTCATGTCCTGTTCCAATGTTCCAGACAAGTTCAAAATATATGAGTCCCAAAGCAAAAATATCCACTTTCCGGTCATAAATTTTTCCTTTCTTCTGTTATTGACAACAAGAACTGTCAGATCATTTCCAAAATAGTATAAATTATGTGTGAAGAGTAAAGAAAACCGCTAACCTGCTCAGGAGCCATATAAGAAGGAGTCCCTTTGTAAACGGTTCTTTCAATTAGATTCTCTTCATCGTTGCTCTCATCCGTAACCAGACCAAAGTCTCCAATCTTCACCTCATCGTTGTGTCCGAACAAGATATTTGCAGGCTAAATGTTTCATTTGAAAAGTATTTTTAAATTTCTGGCAGATTAAAAAGGTACATTTTCCACTTAATATTAACCCTCATGCGACCAGTGACTAAAATGACAGAGTGGGGTCATTTATGACCCCATCACATTTTCAACAGATGCACTGTTTTCCAGTAGTTATATTTGTGTTTATCATACCTACTGTATACTGCCTCCTTTATCTATTACAGATATACTGAAAGTCTTTATATGTAATTAATTATGCCAAAAGGAGTTATAACACATCTTGTCCAGGACTCCCTTGACAAAGAGGTTCTTCTTCTAAAGGTTAAATAAAAAAAATAAAAAATAATGGCACCATATGTAAGAAACGACATGCTAAGAGGCCAGACTATTTCTTATTAAGTCTGGTTTCTATTGTAAAAATAAATAATGTGCTTTAGCTTTGATTCAAAACCTGGAACAATCCTTGTTGATGGAGGTGTCTACACTTTGGCCACAAGATGTCAGCAGACACTGGTTGTTGCTGCCTGCCTCACCTTCAGATCTCTGTGAATGAGCAATTTGGAGTGAATGTACACCACCCCAGTCATCAGCTGCTGACCGATCTTCAGACTCTCCTCTCGTCTCTGCGGATCTCGTCGGGATTTCTTCACATTTTGAGTGTTTTTCTCATCGATCCAAACTCGAAGGGTTTTAGTGTTACACAACTCCATCTCAATGTACAGGAAATGTACTGCTGCATTACCGGTTGACCTGGAAACACCAAATGTTAAAATGTTTTCAGAATGAGAAGGTAACATGGCATGTTTTTGTTACTCCAACGACCATCACTGATAACACACAACCTTTTGCTATTCTTGCAGTGACATTGTTCCCTTTAGCATGATGGCATATCTCACTTCATTGTGAATTTTCCATGGCAAAATGTGTTCCTTTTGAAGAACATTGTTTGTTTAAATAGCTTTATAAGCTTTGATAACATTGATTAGCTACTGTGCTGCCACTGGGTGAACAAACCTATGAATGGTTTGGTATGAAAAAACCGAACTGTACCACAACATGCACCCATGCAACAGATAAAGGACCAACTGCAAAGGGCCAGACTCACTGTGAAGAGCTGTAGCTTTCAGAAGTGGAGTCACATTGATATCCTGTATCGTCCTTCCAACACGTGTAATACCGCACAATATTATCGTGGCTTAGGTCTGACAATGCCTTCACCTCACGCAGGGCTTTCCTAAATATATTTACAAAAACTAGTCACAAAGTTCAATAATTGATGATACATGGCTGGTTGAGGGATGACCATTCATGATTACATGTTTCCCAATTCATAAAACCAACAAACTTACTCTTTGAAGTGAATGATCTTAATGGCATAATATTTTTTTAGTAATTTGTTTCTTGCTTTGAAGACACTTCCAAAGCCTCCTTTGCCAAGCATTTCAATACAGTCATATTCTTCCAGAAATCTACAGAAAATGAAACATGTTGTCAAGTTATACTTTCAAAAACAAGTTTTAAAACAGACTACTATAAATAAACACATTGTTTACCTTGACTTGACATGTTGCAATTGGGTCTTCTGAACAGGACTTGCATCATTCTCAACTACTAAATTGGGCATTACATCCTGTTAAAGAAAATTATATAATTGTTAAAAATACAATTGTATAAAAAATATTATTAGCTCTGTTATGGTTAGTGCACCTCTTTACTTTTACAGGCATTAGGAAAATTTGCTGCAATCCTAGAGCAAAAAAAACAAACAAAAAACAAGTGGGTTAAATAAAAACCCAATAATATAATATGACATTACAGTCTATCAGTAACGACCAGCTCACTTTCTTTTGGGCTTCACGTCAGGACTTTGAACCTAGGGGCAAAAATATTGATAAACACTTTGGAGTAGCTTGATTGCTTTATTAAATAGTTTTACTACCTGATTTTCAGGAGGGCTTACAACATCTGAAAATACTATTGATTCACTTGTAGATACTGGTTGGACTTGGGCATTTGAGTTGGCATCTCGAGCTACAATGCTAAGAAAATAATTAAATACATATTATGAATAACGGTACTTTTTAAGGCTGTTGTGATTGTGACTTTGACCAACTTTGAAAGAGGAGGTGTGTTGAGACGAGCAGGTGTATCTTCAGAGGATCGGATGGACACCTGAAAATAAATAATGGAACTAGTGAAACTAGTGTTTTCATTTACCTTTTGGTTAGCACAGTAAAAACTCTTTACACATTTTAATTAACAGGGATTACAATGAATACCTTACTGTCCCAGTCAGACTGTTCCTGCAGAGTTGACCAAGCCAGCTGTGCTGCCTTCTGCCTAGCCTCCTTAGAGTTTTTTCCTTCAGCCAAAGGATAGTCTTTGTTATTAATAACCAACTTATAGAAAAATCTGAAAAAGACAGAGAAACATGTCATTACATTATAATATTATCAAAAATAATGCACAATCTGAGACTGACTGAGGGTTATGGGGTGGCCCAGTTCTTTTCTCAAAGACATAATCATGGAGGAGCCTTTTCTTCTGACAGTAGTGATTAACAATCCCAATGAAATTAGTATCAGCAAATCCCTCATCTTCAGTTGTGATGCTCAGTCGCTGTGTGCTTGTACTGTAATACATTAAATAAAAATATAAATAGGGCAGATGGACTGTAAATATAAGGGAGTACATGATAACTCTCTTGACTCACGTAATCTGTGCAACACTCGGATTGACATCTTCGTTTGGCTGATCTGGAATGCTCTCACTAGTCTGGTACAAAGAAAACAGCAGGTGTCAGAAGTAGACTTGACTGTTATTTTTTTTTTATTTCTACATACAGTAAGTAATAAGATACACACCGCTGTTGTTTTATCGCCATACATTTCCTGGTATACAAGCTTGGCCGCCTCTTCCTTGGCTTCTTTCCTTGTTGTCCCATAGGCTGGTGGATACTCCTTGTCCCCTACGACAAACTTACAGCACCTACAAAAGCAACATCATATAACAAGGTGTCCAAATTATTTGATATAATATATGTAGCTTGTTTCTTACTGCATTGTAGTAATCGCTGATCCAAGTGTAGTTGACTCCACTACCTTTATATCAACCCTATTTTTCTGGCCATATTCATTTAACCAGCACGTGTAATTGTACTGGGTGATGCCTGTGGGAACAGTGGGATCCACCGGTGAAGGAGGAACACTGGATGGTGCAGGTTCTGTTTTCTGGGGCTGGGAGTCAAGTAGCAAATCAAAAATGTGTAAAAAACTTGAAGTAATAAACAAACGTGATGTAAAGGTAGTGTAATACAGTATTTACTGGTCCAGGAGCTGAGTCGAGTAAACCTTCCAGGGCGTTTTTAGCCGCAATTTGTCTGGCCTCCTTCTTGTTTTTTCCCACACCATTGGCATAGGGTTGGCCATTCACAATTGCCCTTAGAGTAAATCTGGGTAAAAGATAAAACATTGTAATAAGACGTTAGTTATATGGACACAACCACAGACACGTTTGAAAGAACTAGATTAAGAAAACTTTGCATCTTATTGAGGGCTTTGGGAAATGCTGTTTCCTTATTAATTAATTAATTAGGTAGGTCTTTCAGCTACTCATGGGAATCTGCATTGGTATGGTCCTGAGCAGATTCTGGATGCAGAGTAACTCAAATGCTAATATTGGCTATAGAAGCCAAACTGAGTAACACAGACTCAAATGTACAGCCTATTCAACAGGACAGCACCAGGCTGAGGTTCAAAGTGCGGAGTGGACTTTGTCGCATCATAAAATCAACTACTATAAATAAAATAATGCAACATCACGTTTGACTCACGTCTTGATGTGATCGGGCCCCGCAGAGCACACGTCTTCATACTTGAGATCCCAGCGCTTTCTCTGCGCAAATTCATTTAATTTCGCGGTGTAGTTTACCGTGTCCATGAGTAACTAATGTCCATTAAATGAAACAAAACATAAAAATAATAAACACTCATTCATTCGTATCAAAGCAGCAGCTTCGGTTTTACTTTCGATTACGCTTCCACTACTGAGTTTCGATATAAAAAACTTGACATAGTACGTCATGGCGCACTTTCGACGCGCACGCACCACGAAGCCACGAGCCCTGCGTACAGCAAGCACACGCCCATTTCAATAACTAAAATGGATATAGTCATTAAAAACGATCAAATTATTAACACGACGAATGAGGGCCGATACTAAAAGTTTATTTACATACTTTATCAATGTGGCGATGTTACGTTGAACATTAGTTGCAGTCACATCATGGCGCAAAGCCTTGTGGGAGATGTAGTCATTCAAACTCAAATGCTTGTTAAATGAACAATGAAATGACTTGAGACATTTTGTTCTTGCAGACAAAACATTTTAATACAATATGCAATAACGTTCATAATCATTCTGTTCTGTAAATCGGTCTCATTCAGATGACGTCGCGCCTTGAGCTTTCTGTGTTTTTCAGGCTTTTTGAACTGACTGGGCAACGCCATGATGGAGAACAGCTGCCTTTACGATTGATAGGTCTCATCTAGCATGGCAGCGGCTACTCACATGCCTAATGTGGCTGATTGGAGAAAAAAATATGTACAGTCTGCAAGGTTAGTGGTATAAAAACCTTTGTAAAACTGAATTAAAAAACTAAAACATAAATAACATATTTTGAGTAAAAAGGTTTAGATGTCTCTTTTCCTTTTATTCATGGTCTGCAGCTGTATCTCCTGGACAATTTGCACATAGGTCATCTTCATCTGTGGAGAAGAACATATCAAAAGAATAAATAGCCAAAATACAAGAAATTCGAGAGAATAAGAGATTAGATGGGAAATTCACATCTCAAAATCACGCTGTATATTTTGTCTTCTCACCATTGTAGGTCGTCCCACACCAGAGGCAGTAAAAGTGTCTCCCTCTCAAATATGACGTCAAAATGTGTAGTTTATCATATGACTGTAATAGAATCACACACAAATTAAAGGTTATCTAGCTATAGAAGACAGACTTCAGGCTTTAGACAGCATTAGAACCGTCAAAATCACTGACAATAAAGCAAAATACATAGAACACTAACAGTTAATTCAATAGCCTCATCATCATCCTCGTCTTTAGGATCATCATCTTCTTCCTCAGCATCAGTTTTTGGCCAGTACCAGTCTTCACGTGGTGCAGTGATGTCCTGAAATCAACCAACATAAAATATACAATGTTTTTAAACACCAATATAAAAGTTGCAGAATATTGTTACTCTGACTTTCTCTCAACCTTTTGACTGTCGAGCTGCTCACAGGAACGCTGACTTCTTCTGAGATCAGCTTCAATCATGCGCTCCTCTCTTTCGGTCCTCACCCTCCACCTAAACGGTACAATTAAGACAAGGAAATCAACTCAACTACGTGTTCACAGTATTTGTAAATAACAGTGCGTCGTGTCCTCTACCTGAAATCTTCCATGGATTTGGACTCATTCTGTTGTTTCGCACGTACTTTCTGTCTGTAATGCTCCAGTTCTTCTTCAGCTTTTCTTTTCCTCTGCTCCTCCATCCCAATGCCACCTCTGTCTGGCTCATTGTACAGCAAATATGTTATCATTAGGGACCCATTATATCCTTTAATATGCATATAGATGGCCAAATGCAGTGTCTGACACAGAAGCACAATTTTCAGGTTTTTTTTTTTTTTTTTCCCGGGCACAGTGCTATTTCATTTTTGGAATGGTGGAATTTCAAAAATGAGAAAAAAAGTAGCACAAATGACTTACCATTTTTTATATTTAAAGGAATGGGATCAACTCTTCCAGCTCCTAGAGAAATAAAGAAGACCGTTACAATCAAATAAAGACGCACTTAACTTGTTAATATTCTGAAATAATTTGCCTTCTTTGCCGAGGCCTTGTCCAGCTTTGTAACCCATTTTCTGTAGGAGTGCAAATCCTTTATTGTTGTTGCTGATGGTGCTCTGTAACGCCACTTCACGGCTTTCTTTCTCTTGTTCTTTGTAAGATTTTTGTCGATTTTTGATATTTTTCTCCTTTTGTTGTGCCTCTTTCTTCATGGACTCTTTAACTCTCCTCGCCATGTCCACGCCAGGTTTCACGTCCTGACTGAAGAAACAATGAACGCACAATAGTGGTGAAGAAGCAATACACTTTACGCACACACTTGATTATCTCTGTGCTGAGATACTCAAGTATTTATTATCGCAGCACATCAAATGTCACATAAAACGATCACTAGAGATTATTACTTACATTTTATTCAGAAATGCGTCAGACATGTAATCCTCTTCCTCATCAGACATTTTGTGCAATGTAGAGGGATAAAGACAGAGAAAATATCTTTGATTAGCAATAGCAAAACATCAGCTGCTGCGGCCCTGTTGTGTGTTTTGTGCGTTCACTTGTAAATTCCGTGTAGCAACTTCCATACGCACACGTTCCTGCATTGTCAACGTTTAAGAAAATGGAAAACGCGTAATTTCCACAAATAACACCACATATTTAGAAGTAATATTATAATAGATGCATTAATTGGGATACATTTATTTTTAAATCCAGGTTTGCGTTGTTTTAAAATCAATGCATTTTTTCCTTCCGGTAACATTTCGATGTGACACCCACAGTACTCGTCGTCATTTATCCTAGCTCATACTGAGGCACAGGTAAGACAGTTAAATCGTCTCGATTCTTTTTAAGTGTGTACATTTTTATCATTATAAACATAACGTTTGCGATGAACCCCACCTGTTAATACGGTGAACAAAATGGGGACTTCCATCAATGAGAATGAATGGGTTTTTTCAAGAACTAGCTTAGCTCTGTGCTAACTGCAGCAGCTGGAAACTGTCAACTGTCAACACACAGGCGATTTAGGCTGATATTCGAGGTGTGTGCCATACCGATCAAATTCGTAGAAACATTAATCAAGAAATATTTAGAAACCGGCGACTTGTCTGTTAATATGTCTGTTATAATCACATTTAACAACATTGTGGGTGTGTAGGTCAAAAGGAAGAAGACCGAGACTACAGCATCTTTTTGTTAACCTGTTATATGACATGTAATGTTTAGAAACGTCAGTATAAGGCTGTGATCTCCGCCGTCATGGAGCTGGCGCACAGTCTGCTGCTGAACGAAGAGGCTTTGGCTCAGATCACTGAGGCCAAGAGGCCTGTCTTTATTTTTGAGTGGCTCCGCTTTTTGGACAAAGTCCTTGTAGCAGCAAATAAGGTCAGATTTGCATTTTGCGAAGACTATGTACCGCCGTACTTTTGTCATGTAATAATAAATAATATGAATGTGTTGATATGTTCTGACAGCTTGATGTGAAGGAGAAGCAGAAGAAACTTGTGGAGCAGCTGACTGGGCTGATCAGCAGTGCTCCTGGTCCACCAACCAGAAAACTACTGGCCAAAAACTTAGCAACCCTTTACAGCATTGGGGACACATTCACGGTTTTCCAGACTCTGGATAAATGCAATGAGATAATCAAAAGCAAGGATGATACACCGGCGTATTTGCCAACAAAACTGTGAGAGCACTTTTGTTTTTAACTTTGCTTTTTTTCCCCGTATATCCTTTGAATTAACAGAGCTTCTAAGCAGCTTTTGCTAGTTTCTCACATTATTATGTAGAACATCATCAACTACACCAGTGGTTAAGCTCACTGTTAATCTGCAGAGTAAGGGTTTTATGTTTTAAAAGGGGATTAAGTGTACGTGGCTAGATACAGTGTTATGCTTTGAGACTGCTTATGGAGCTTAAAACCGATTCAAGATCACTAATGGCTCAGACCGATGTAAAATATACAGAAGAAACATATTTGAATCAACTTGTGTGAATCAATTGTGTAATTTTTGTATTTTCTTTTCATTTGTAAAGCTTCTTTGAATTTCTTTGAAAAATGCTATATAAAACATGTATTACCATTATTATTTCATTTCTATATATATTATTAGCTTGTTTGTTGAATTGTCTGCTTTTTTCTTGTAGAGCTGCTGTGGCATGTGTTGGCGCTTTTTATGAAAAAATGGGTCGAATGCTTGGGAGCTCCTTTCCTGATACAATCAACAATCTTTTAAAAGCTTTAAAAAGTGCAGAGGTATAATTTGTCTTAAAAACTGATGGCTTATTTAGCATTCTAATTTTTGATTTACGTTTTCTTCTCATTTATTTTTGCACTAGTCCCAGGGCAGAGGGGAGATCCTCCTCAGTTTGCAGAAGGTGTTGAGTGGACTGGGCGGTGCTGCAGCCTCATGTCACAGAGATATTTACAAAAATGCACGCTCCCTTCTAACAGACAGGTCCATGGCTGTCCGCTGCGCTGTAGCCAAGGTTGGTTACTGACATCTTTACTCTTACGTTTCTATAAAGATATTTTGTGGTAGTTGCATATTTAACCTTCAGTGCACAGTATACTCAAGATTGTAAAGATTTCTATTGGACACTTTCATACATTCAGAAGCTCAATCTATTCAACAATTGACTTTCATTCAAATGTTATATGCTTTTCCTTTTTGTATGATTAGTGCTTGTTGGAACTACAAAATGAGGCGGTGTTCATGTGGACCACAGAACTCGAAAGCTTGGCCACTCTATGCTTTAAAGCCTTGGAAGGATCCAACTATGGTGTACGTGTAGCAGTAGCTAAACTCCTGGGAACAGTTATGGCCACTGCTTTGATGCCCAAACAAGCAGCAGGTACTCTTTGTTCTCGCTGCTCTCTGTACTTCAACTGTTATTATCATCACTCTTAATAATTTCATTTAATATTTTTACTTTCCAGTTATGCGCCAAAACGTGAAGCGGGCTACTCTGGACGAAGTGCTTGAGCTAATGTCCACTGGGTTTTTGCGAGGAGGATCTGGTTTTCTCAAAAGTGGCGGGGAAATGTTGAAGGGCGCCTCTGTTAGCCGAGAAGTTCGAGTCGGCGTTACACAGGTACGGTGGATTCCTGCACTAAAAATCATGTATAGTTGAGAGCAGTAAAGTTAATTATAGAGAATATCCTTACTATAAGTTAAGCTGCCCAAAACTCTTATGAATCTCTCCTATCATTCCACAGGCCTATGTTGTCTTTGTCACTACACTTGGCGGTCAGTGGCTGGAGCGGAACTTTGCTACGTTCCTGTCCCATGTTTTGGACCTGGTCTCTCACCCCCGGGCCACACAAACCCATGTGGAGGCTGTGTACTCGCGCCGCTGCGTGTCCTTCATGCTACGGGCCACTCTCGGGGGCTTGCTTGGAGAAAAAGCCCAAATCGCCGCAGGCAAAGAAATATGCCAAGCCATCAGCAAGCAGATGAGGGCTGTGGGTAAGGAGGATGGGGGGGAAATATCACGGTTCAGAGCATTACAGAGTAAGTACTCATCCATTTTCATCATTGTATTTTATAATCAACCTACTTCTTAAAAAATTGCATGTTGTGCGCTTCATCTGGCTTTGGGTTTCTGCTCCAGTGTGCCGTGCGATGAGGTGGTTTTGCAATTTCAGCTTTCCTCTTTTCTCTGCTTTTTGTTTTATTTAGCAGTCTCATTGTTCTCATACAGACACTAGACTAAGCCATTAAAACTCATGAACGCATTTCTTTTTAGCATGACAATCTTCAGCAAGCATAACCAGCAAAACAAAAAATAACCTAAAGTGCATGTGCTAGGAACAGCCATCTTCGTAATTGTATTTGAAGCTGGCAACTCGTAATGCCATTCACTTGGATGCAAAATGGTGAATCTTGCTCTGGTTAGCTTTGTAACCATAACAATGTTGCTAAATTGTTATTTCCTGTTTCAGCAGGGGGTTTGTAAAGAGTGCTAAAACAAAGGCACTAATGGCACTGACAATATGACTGCTACAGAAAAAAATATCTACTTTTCAAGTTTCTCTTTATCTTAAATAACTTCTCCTTCAGAGCTCTGGAAATAATTGTTTTATAGTTCATTGAAATTAGGGCCATAGCCTTGCTATAATTGCTAAATTGTTTTATTACACAGTAAATACACAGTATTTTTCAGAGCTCTGGTTCTGTAGCTTAAACTTGTGATATCAGTGTTGGAACCCACAGCAGAAAGAGACTTATGTGGCTTACTGTCCTTACAATGTATTTATGTTAAAGTGAATAATATATGAATTGTCATTGATTACATTTAAGCCACATTGTCTATTAATGCTGTCCTTATTCATAAAATCAATAAAAAATTCATACTCAAAATTCCAACATTTAATTTTATTGATGTATAACCTTTCTTTGAATGCCACTATTTTTTATTTTTTTAGAAGCAGTGGTGAACGATTTGACTGGAGAGAACAAGGCTGGGGCCGCAGACGTCTCAGCCAGTCAACACGTGATGGTGTGTGCCCTGAAGGAGCTGGGCAGTCTGGTGCAGAGTCTGAGCGCCACAGCTTCTCCTCTAATTCAGGAACCATCCATTGGTGAGACCATCAGACTGAGAATGCACACACAGCTGTAAACATCGCCCTGTTGTAGCCTTTCAATCACAGCAAAACACGAGCTTTTCATCAAACCTCCTAAAACCATCCATAATACATCGAGGTGATCTTTCTGCAGGGCTACTGGAGACGGTGACCTCGGTGCTGCTCCACCCCAGTATGGCGGCGCGCCTGGCCGCAGCGTGGTGTCTGCGCTGCGTGGCCGTGGCCCTGCCCCATCAGCTGACCCCTCTGCTGGACCGCTGTGCCGAGAGGATCAACAACCTGAAGAGCTCCCCCGAGGCCGTGAGCGGATACAGCTTCGCCATGGCCGCTCTGCTCGGAGGGGTGCACCAGTGTCCACTAGGCATCCCCCACACGAAGGGCAAGGTGTGTGGTCTCAGAGAATACTGTTATTTGCGTGTTGTAAACATACATAACGGACATAAAAAGGAAAATTAATTTGTTGAGAGCACGCCCACCAGCATAACAAAAATACCTTTAATCAATACACTTAAATCTTAATAATAAAATGTTTTGTTGTGATATAAAAGAACATAAAATCAAGAGCATCAATCAACTAATAATGTCTTTTGATAGTGAATATGGCAAGGCTATACTCCCTGTAATATGGACCTTTCCGTATACTGCATTTCAACCCTGCCCTCTTGTGGTTTATTGTTCTAGTTGGTGGTGAGTATAGCGGAGGACCTGTTGCGGACGGCCGCTCAGAACAGCCGCCTGTCGCTGCAGCGCACTCAGGCGGGATGGCTGCTGCTGGGAGCCCTCATGACCCTGGGTGAGATTTGACAGATGCTATAGGCCTTTCCTCGCCCCGAGCTCAGAGATGTAACATCTGTGTGTGTGTGTGCGTGCTCAGGTCCGGCCCTCGTGCGCTATCACCTTCCCAAGATGCTGCTGCTCTGGAGAAACGTGTTCCCGCGCTCTCAGAAGGAGCTGGAGGCAGAAAAGGCCAGAGGAGACTCCTTCACCTGGCAGGTCACTCTGGAGGGCCGTGCTGGAGCTTTATGTGGTAAGAGACACAAATCAATCTAGATGCTACTACTTTTGCACAACCGGGTGAATATATGATGTTTTGCTGGATAAAAAAAAAAAGATATACAGTACAAACCATGTCATAACAAAAATTGTGCTGTTCATGTGTTCAATTTCCTTTTCAATAATTATAAAAAACCCACATCATCTGTGCAAATTGTGAATCTAGCCACAGTATTTGTGCTGTTTTAGCTTTTGTGCCAGTTCCAGGCATCCTTAAATGGACAAGAAAAACATCTGGTGTACTGTTAAATCGGGTGCCAACTCAAACTGGGCACACACTAGAGGATTTTAAATCTTTTGAGATTAAAAAATACACATCAAACAAGAGAGAAACTGCCTCCTCAAACTCGTATCCCAGGAGGAATCAGGAGAGCAATAAGGGATGTAGTTATTGGAAAAACCTGGAAATACAAATTGAAATCCATGTTTTTGTCCAAATAAGTAGTAAGTCAAATAAACCTCAACTCATTGCTCATTACGATTTCAGTTTAGCATATTCAAGAAACAACTTGTAGGTGTATGTTTATTTTTCCTTCTTTGGTTTCCAGCCATGCGCAGTTTTGTGGCTCACTGCCCAGAACTGCTGACCGAGGATGTGATTCGAAGGCTAATGACTCCCATTGAATGTGCAATGACCATGATGTCCCAGTGAGTGTGATATATCAAAGTATACTCGTGAATTACTTCCAATATCTCTTCTATCGTTTAATCCTACTTGCGGTTTTTTTGTTTTTTGCTACGTTACCAGCGTTCCTGCCATTATCAAGGTTCACGGAGCGCATCTCAAAGCCAGCGCTGCCATGGTGAGACTCCGACTGTACGACATCCTGGCCTTGTTGCCTCCAAAAACGTATGAAGGTGAGAGGTTTGATAAGAGTGAAGATTATGTTTATATTAAATCATTTGTTGTACGACACACTATAATAACCACAGACAACAATGGGTTCATGCATTAAAGTATCTACACTTATTTAGGAGCAGCATCTTCCTGTATCATGGGCATTTGCACAATTGTGGAGTAATAAATAATCTTGACTTATGGGGAGGGTGTTGTCAAATGTAACTGTGGTGGATTCGCTTGTAAACTGTGCCATTTTGTTTGTGTAGGCAGCTTCAATGCTCTCCTCCGTGAGCTGGTGGCGGAGTTCACACTGACTGACAATTCGGCGAACACCACCACCTCTCTGCTGCGCTCGCTCTGTCACTATGACGACAGCGTGCTCATGGGATCCTGGCTGCAAGAGACAGACCACAAATCGATAGAGGACCAGGTATAATCATTCTTCCTCTCCTTTTAAAGATAACATTGCTCCTATGGCCATTATTTCATTGGTTGTGTTAAGTTGATATTTCTTTGCTTCTAGAGGTTTGTCATCTCGTTTTTAGGTATTAAAAATGTCAAAAATTGCCTATTTGGATCCCCCTTTGTTAATCTCATAACCGCATTGCTCTTAGTGGAGACCTCTTGCATTGAACGTTCGGCCTCAAAATTATTTTCACAAATATTACACACATACGGAGATCAGATACCTGTTTAAGTACTCTAAATCACTGGTTTTCAACTGGTACAGCACCATCACATTAGGATGACAAATCAAATAAGAATGTAATAATCTAAAACTATATATTTTCCATACAATTATTGCTGAATAAACATGAAATAAGCCAATAAAGCTGAAATCATGACCATGACCAATTGCGACCCACTGTACATCGTCCTGTTTTTGGACCCACTAATTCAGAACTAATTTCTTCAAAAAATAAATAAAAATTCCCTCCAAAACTCTCTTCACAAGCAAAACAAGGCCTGTCACAAAGCTAAGTTGCCTACTGTAGATGGTAACCCTAAAGTAATGTTCTCTTCCAGCTGCAGCCCAACAGTGCTTCGGGCAGTGGAGCTCTGGAACATGACCCCTCCTCCATCTACCTGCGAGTCCCCGTCGGCGAGGCCATCCCGGGACCTCTGCCTCTGGGCGTCTCTGTCATTGATGCTTCAGTCGCTCTCTTCGGCGTGGTCTTCCCCCATGTTTCCTTCAAGCACAGGTGAGTGATGTATCCAGGAGGTGTGGACCCTTGACAATGGCTAACAGATATAAACTAACAAAGGGTTAGCTGGAACCAACTAAGCAGGAAAAGTGGCATTGGGTAAATGAATAAATTATGCCATTTTTCCTGTGCTTAAGGTTGCAAATGCTGGACCACTTTGCCGAGTGCATAAAGCAAGCTAAAGGAGTTCGACAACAGGCGGTTCAACTCAATATCTTTACTGCTGTCCTCAGTGCTCTTAAGGTGCGTAAATAGCACGTACATCCTTAATATTATTGCTTACTTGGCACTTACTGCTTAATGCATTATTTGCTTGGTCTAATTTAAGGGCTTGGCTGAGAACAAGAGCACGCTGGGCCCAGAGGAGGTTCGTAAATCTGCTTTGGCTCTTGTGATGGGAGCCCTGGACAATCCTAACCCCATACTTCGTTGTGCGGCCGGGGAGGCCCTGGGCAGGATGGCCCAGGTGGTGGGAGAGGCAACTTTCATCGCTAGAATGGCTCAGACTAGTTTTGACAAGTAAGTATTTGGCTATAAAGACAACCGAAGTGAGATCAATGGTTCTCAAACGTTTTGGAGCTGTCATCTCTTCTACCGGTTGCGTACCTTCTACTCTGAAAGCACTGTAAATTAATGCAATACACATCAACACAAAACCCCCCAAAATAAATATTAATATTCCATTATTTCCATTATAGCCATTAATATAATTAATTCAAGCTTTACATTGAAACCATTTAGGCATGTCTGGGAATAAGCTATACGAAATATCCCATTAAATATAAAAATGTTAAAAGAAAACGATTGATTATTGATCTGGGCTATTTCCCAAAGTGCAGCTGTTACATTACATCAGTTTCATTTTCATCACGGCAGCTTAAAAGTGAACTAAACAGCCTTTTGCCGCCCTGATGGTTTCTACATGATGCATGCTCACACCAGGACAGAGAGTGTATTGAATTGGATCATAAAATTTTGAAGGATAGAGAGAAGAGCGATGGAGACAGGAAAAGTGCGGTGCATGAAGGTAAGAAGACACGGACCGAGGGAATGAATACATTTCTGTTTGCAAAATTCATATTTGGTTTCATATCCATTTAACTTTTAGCCTCTATTAGTATCCATGTAACCTTTGTTTATCCTTAACTGAAATAACAGGTCAAGTTAACATATCCAAACGTGCCGACTTTTGTTCTTGTTAATGCAAAGATATTTCATACACAGAACATTACAAGTTCTGCATGTCTAACTGGCAGCTCCGTCAACTTATTCCTTAATACTGTGGTAAATTCAAGGAGCAAAAAGTAGTCATGTGTCCTCTTTCTTACTCGTCTCTAGGCTCAAATCGGCCCGGGATGTGGTGTCCAGGACGGGACACTCCCTGGCTCTCGGCTGTCTGCATCGATATGTCGGAGGAATCGGTTCAGGGCAGCACTTAAAGACCAGCGTCAGCATCCTCTTAGCTCTGGCTCAGGACGGCTCTTCTCACGAGGTTCAGGTGAGGGTAACATTTTACAGAACTGCACAACTAGCAATTTTAGCATCTGATTTGCAGCCCATAATATACAAAAGCTCAAAATGTGTTTCCTTTGATGATTTCCTAGAAAGAAAATTACATGCGTCACCGGTTTTCGATCTTTTTTGCAGACCTGGGCGCTGCACTCTCTGGCCCTGATTGTAGACTCCAGTGGTCCCATGTACAGAGGCTACGTGGAGCCCACTCTCTCCCTCGTGCTCACACTGCTACTGACTGTTCCCCCGTCCCACACAGAGGTGCATCAGTGTTTGGGACGCTGCCTGGGAGCCCTCATCACCACGGTCGGGCCAGAACTACAGGGTAACCATTACAGTATTAAAGTACCGTATTTTCCGGGCTATAAGTTGCTCCGGAGTAGAAGTCGCACCAGCCAAAAAAAATGCATAATGAAGAACAAAAGAACATGTATAATTCACACACTGGACTAGAAGTCGCTTTTTTTGTGGGAAATGTATTTTAGATACTGACCAAGAACAGACATTTCATCTTGAAAGGCAAGTTATAATAATAACAATAGAACAGAGAACAACAGCCTGAATAGGTGTACGGTATGCTAACGTAACACATTGATGGTTATTCAGCTTCACGAAGCATAAACAGCAAGCTGAATATGTGTCTGGTGTTAACATAACATATTAATCAATATGTAAGTCGCACCTGAGTAGAAGTCTCAGGCCAGGCCAAACTATGAGAAAAAGTGTGACTTATAGTCCAGAAAATACAGTAATGTTGTTTGGATTTAAACCAAGACTAAAGTAGGAGTAAAACAGATCTAATACTATACTAGGAAATCAAACAGGACTAAACATGGTCTGGCTTAAACCAGACCATATGTGCCTCCAACAAATGACCATATGTTGGAGGCACTCACAAAAAAGAAGAAATACAGTATATACATCTATACAGTATATTTTACCATTTTTTCTTGAAATTAGTGGTAGACTTTTTGCAATAATCATAGAACATTGCAATTTCCCTTGTGGATCAATAAAATCTAAAAAGTCTAAAAAACGAACAGAAAAAAAAAAGTTGTTCACTTGAGTTGTTAGGTGATGCACTCGTTATAGACAAGTATTTTTTGTTGCAGTAACTACACTATACATTTTACAGAACACATTTAATCTCTCCTCACTGCTGAATTTCCAGCAGGTGGCAGTATAATCAACAGAGTCCTGGTTTCTCTCTCATCTGTTATTTATTTGACCGTGTGTTCTTTAGGAAATGGTGCTACTATCTCCACCATTCGCTCGTCGTGTCTCGTGGGATGTGCCATAATGCAGGATCACTCGGATTCTCTGGTTCAGGCCGCTGCCATCTCCTGTTTGCAGCAGCTGCACATGTTTGCCCCTCGCCACGTCAACCTCTCCAGCCTGGTCCCCTGTCTCTGTGTAAGTGAAGAAAAAAAAAAAGATTTCCAGCACTAATCATATCGTATCATGAGCATTACTCTTTGCCATAGCTGCTGTAGCTGCACTAGCTTCTTACAACTTCTATAAAACTAGAACAATCATATAAACCAAAACAATGTGTTGCGTAAACCATAATAAATCATGTTTGTTTGTTTATTGGTCTGTAGGTGCACCTGTGCAGCTCCCACCTGCTCCTCCGTCGTGCCGCCGTGGCCTGCCTCAGACAACTCGCCCAAAGAGAGGCCGCGGAGGTCTGTGAATATGCCATGAGCCTGGCCAAGAAGGCGGGAGACGGTAAAGAAAGCAACCGCAATGAGACCAGTCATTGTCTTTGAGTTGCTAAAATTACGCTTGCTTTGTCCCCAAAACAGACCTGAACATCACGGAGACGGGTCTAGAGGGAGTTCTGTTCGGGATGCTCGACAGAGAGACAGACAGAAAGCTGTGCTCGGATATTCACGACACACTGGGCCACATGCTGTCCTCGCTGGCCGTGGAAAAGCTCTCTCATTGGCTGAAACTTTGTAAGGATGTCCTCGCAGCAACTACAGGTAAAGCACACATACAGTGACAGTAACCTATTCTGAAATGTTTGCTGTTAATTAACTGAAAGCATATGGTTTTAGGAATCATGTGTGAAAACAAAGATCTTAAGATGTAATGTTGGATTAGAACTAGAATCTTTAGTCTTTGAGCACTTGTATTGTTACTATATCAGTGATAAGAATAGGTGCATGCAAGGATTGAAGTAACCAAATGGGAAAACCTATAGCTGATGTAAATTAATTTGTTTGCTGTATGTACCACAATCTGAGAAACCTTGAATCAGTCTTTATTTTAGTTAATGTGGTTAATATTTCTCGTGTGTTTCAGACGTCAGTGCGCCGGTTGTGTTCGAGGTGCAGAGGGATGAGGAGGACTCCGAGAAGAAGGATGAAATTGACGATGACACGATGTTCACGGGCCTCGGAGACGATGATAAATCAAAACCGTCGGTGGCGCCGCGGTGGGTCACTCGAGTCTTTGCCGCCGACTGCCTGTGTCGGATCATCCTGCTCTGTGAGAACGCAAACAAGGCACACTTCGACCTGGCAACTGCCCGCTCCACACAGGCCAAGAACCCCAAAGGTACCATTAACTCCCCATGACGTGGCAGACGTAATTACAGGATGTCAATCAGACGCAGATCATGGGTTTGATTGTGTGGGCCACATGTGTACTTTTGAATTTATTTGCGCAATAAGCATTTTGTAGCTTCAAACATACATACAGCTGTGCTCTTAAATTCATATACCCCTTTAATCTTTTGGCCATTTTTCAAAGAATATGAATAATAACACAATCTTTTTTTCCACTCATGGTTGGCAAAACCATTTATTGTCAAAGAACTGAGTTTACTCTTTTGAAATCATAATGAAACAGAAAATTGGGCTCTCTGAAATAAAAATGTGTGTAAAATTGTGCATCTTGAAACAATTCAAGATGCACAATATGTAAACTTTTGATCAGGGACATTTGGCTAGTTTCTCTAGTTGAAAAGCATAAACAAACGGGTTTTTGTGGCTTCATGCAACCATGAGTGAAATGAGGTTTTTTGTGTCATCATTCATATTCTATAAGCATGCATGAGTTGTTTATATATTTTGCATTGTTTCATAAACATGAATCAGCCAATTCTTACAAGATAGTGTTTTAAATGACCTGTTTTAGAATAATTTTTGCACATACAGCATTTGCGGTGGATTATTCCATTATATTGAAACAAGAATTGGCATCAAACTAAAAAAGAAGCAACACAGTGATTTTCCCATGACCTGGGTAGAAGAAGCTAATATAAATCTAGCTCCCGGAGTAGAGGGGACGCTCGGTCAGCTGCTAATCCCTTGAAAGGTGCACTTCAGCTAAAACTCAATTAGACCTCAGCCTCAAGGCCATATCCTGTTTCCTTTGATGCACCACTACACTGTACAAATTGTATTTTATTTTTTTTGTCTTGTCAGGATTCTTTGGAATTACAAGAATTTCCCCATTTGTTTTTGAGATTTGTCTCACCAAATCTTCCACATGGAGTCCCTGCACAGAACAGAACACTGCAGAAACTAATCAAAAAAGATTGTGTTTTCGATGATTTGAGTAAGCAAGTAAACAAATCTGCAAATGGAAGTCTTTTTATAGCTTAAAATAAGAAAATTCCAGTGGCAGAATAACTAAAATGAATGTAAAATATTCTTAATTACAGTATTTCCTATTACTTATCAAGATTTTTCCATCTTTGCTTCATAGCAACTCACTAAAGTGGCTGAAATTAGTCGTAGTAATAGTAGAAGTAGTAGCCAGAAACCTAATGAAATAATAATTTGTAAAGAATACCAATACCAGGACTAAATCAGTATTGAAATGGACTACTATAAACCTTGTGTACCATATTTACCTGCACCACAGATGGACAGTCCCTCTAATCTAATTAATTTGACCGATTTTGGCTAATTTATTTCCCGTTACTGTTTTTTTCACCCCAGGAGATCTGCTGGTGCTTCACTTGTCGGACCTGATCCGCATGGCCTTCATGGCGGCCACGGACCACAGTCACCAGCTGCGAATGGCGGGGCTACAGGCTTTAGAGGACATCATTAAGAAGTTTGCCTCTGTTCCTGAACCCGAGTTTCCCGGGCATGTAATCCTCGAACAATACCAGGCCAATGTGAGTCTGTTTTATATTGATTAAGTTACATTATATTGGATACAAATTAGAGCTGTATGATAAAAGAGAAACAAAAAACATGTGAGAACTGTCTTGAGTATGGAGATAACTATATGATGGCAATAGCTTTATCAGAATTGTATATTGTGTCAAGTTACATTGCATTTGTCAGCGCTGATGGAGGGAATGAAGATGAATCCTCTGTTTGATGCTTTTAGGTTGGAGCTGCTCTCAGACCGGCATTTTCTCCCGATACTCCGTCTGACATAACAGCTAAAGCGTGTCAGGTGAGACTGCATCATCGCACACACTTCTCAGTAACATGAGCCTTATTAGACAAGATTGTAACAGCAAGACATTGACACTGTAATTATTACTTGTAATGGTCCCCTGTCAAGATTAAATGAGCAGCTTTTGACAGCGTTTGAGATTGAAGCAAATAGACATGATTGAATATCAAGCTTGTCTGATATCTCTTATGGTATATTTCACAGCTAGTGTGCAGCGTGCTTCTTAACTATACACTGCAAACAATGACATCGTTTTTTGAGTTGAAATGACTCTAAGAATATTTTGAATTTAGACTCGCCAAGTAAAAAACATTGCCTGAGGAATAAGCATTTTTTGCTCTTAGTTAAACAAACTTTACTTGATACAAAATATTTTTGTCTTATTTTATCTACCAATAATTGTTTTACGGGCTGATTTTGTACTTGCCTACTCGGAACAAGGACACACATTTTTTGCAGTTTACAGCCGTGTGAGAAAGGAAATTTTAAAGTGCTTCAAATATCCTTTTTGATCATTTTAATTATCTTTTTCGTGTTATTTTGTCTCTATAATGTCTGAATAATTCTTTTTATTTTAAACTACAAAATAAATACATTTATTTGCATCCAAAGATTCATCTCCCAGTCAAAGTCTTAATTTTAAATATTGGGTTCGTAAAACAGGGTTCCCACTCTACCTGGAAAACCATGAAAACCTAGAAAATTACCTGCCTTTCTCCTAGTCATGGAAAACACATGGAAAATGACAAAAAAATATTAAAGGAATACAAATAAACTGGAAAAACGTATTTTGTCCTTATATATTATATATTATATATTTCTCCTCCCTTTGCTTTTAATATAAATGACAGCGATACTTTGCTCACCACAACTAAAGACTAAAGACCAGCTCATTCTGCTCCAGAACACCGAAAAAATGATCTTCCATTCGGGGACTACGGATGGAAAGTAGCATGGTGCTAAATCTGGTGCAGCCATCTTTTTAATGTAACTGCACATTGTCCTTTAAATAAACTAAACTTCAAACTTCAAATGTTCCCAAGGGAGGATTCCCAAACCCCTATTTTACCATGTTCCCAAGAAAACATCTGCTTTACTCATCTGAACTCGAGTCCCTACAGACCAAACATCTATAGGCTGTAGTAATTTAGATTAGATGGCATCCACAGGGGGCGCTAGTGAGTGACGGGAGCAGAGAGCCACAAAATACGTAATCACATGTATTTTTGCAATTTAAAATGTCATGGAAAATCCTGGAAATTACCTAGAAAATTATTTCAAGTAAAGAGTGGGAACCCTGATATGTTGTATTCCATTATCCGTCTTATCAACTTCACTAATGGCATGACTGGACCGGAACACTGTCTAATGTTTTTCCCGTCTTCGGTGTCGTGCCGATAGGTTTGCAGTACTTGGATCGGCAGCGGTGTGGTCAGTGACCTCAATGACCTGCGGAGAGTCCACAACCTGCTAGTCTCCTCCCTGGACAAGGTGCAGGCTGGGAAAGGCTCGTCCAGTCAGCTGTACAGTGAGAGTGCCACCACCATGGAGAAACTGGCCGTTCTTAAGGCGTGGGCTGAGGTAGGGTCAAAATCCACCAAATTCTGTCACAGTATCATATTTATTGAGATATGTGAGGAGGCTTGATGTATAGTAAAGCATTGTATTGTCTAAAAGTCTCCTGAAAAGCTTGTCGTGACATTCATGATGACTAAAAGGTGCTGAGTAGTAATTTATTTGGGTGCATTTATTGTTCCCTCTTGAAGGTCGTAGCCATGGCAAGTGGTGACACACTGTTAATGTAATACACTCATAACATAATAGGCATAATTGGCTTGATGGCTGCAGGAAACAAGTCAATAAGACATAAACTACAAATTTTGTGGGAGCTGTGTTCTGTGTCCCGTTCCCCTCAGTGAGCTGTATATAAATCCATCTACTGTGTTGGCTGCATGATGGTGAAGCCTTCTGCTTTTCTACCTGCTGCAACAAAACTTTTATTCTATACATTTCAGATTACCTAACATCAAACAAATAAAATAATAAAACTTAAAAAAAAATGTATATAAGCGTGAAGAGAAAACCCATACAACATTTTCCACTCCATTTTTATGATTTTTAATACTATGACGTTATATTCAATATTGGCATTTTTCCAATTTTAATATTTTCTAGATTTAAGTCCAGTTTCATCCCAAATGTAATTCCTAAAATCCAAAATACTTCCTTCAGTAAGCTTGTACTGTTTTGCATGAATACATAAGCACATCATTAGCATTTTCCTCTCCAGAAAAACAAAACACGTTGGATCCAGGAGGAAACACATCCGTTCTGTACTGTGAGACTTGATGGAGCCAATTGAATACATTACATCTTTATTTCATCACTTTCCATCAGGTTTATGTAATGGCAATGAAGATCAAGAAGGAGGCGGAGTCTAAACCCGCCAAGCCTTCGAAGAGCGGCGACGAAGACGACGACGAGGATGACCTCGGGGCCGATGTTTTGCCTCCGGACAGCCTCATCTCTCTGGTCCAACCTGAGCTGCCGTCGCTGAGCCGCCTGTGGTTAGCCATGCTGCGAGACTACGCTCTGCTCACGCTGCCCGCAGAGTTCTCCAGTCAGCTCCCGCCGGACGGTAAGAGTCTATCTTTGAGTTAAAAGATGGACTCTGAACATTATACGAACTATGCTAGTAGGGCTGAGATGATGCGCGATGCAATACACTGATGATACACTGACAATGAAGTCTTGATAAGTTAAAATGACTGAAATTAAGACTATTTGACATTAATTTGAGTTATTCAGACTTGCCAAGTAAAAATATCTGTCAGGGGATTATCTTTTTCAACTAAAATGAGATGTATAATCTAATTTTGAGCGACCTCCGTGAAAGTAGCAGTTGAAGTATCCATTATCCTATTTTCTCACATGTATGTTTCTTCTCTTCAGGCGGGGCGTTTTACACTCCAGAGACCATCGACACAGCGCGGCTCCACTACCGCAGCTCCTGGGCCCCTGTGCTCCACGCTGTGGCCCTGTGGCTGAACCGCACCGGGTTCGGAGCCGGAGAAGACAAACCGGACTCTCCCTCTGCCCCGTCAAAGGCCACGGGAGTCCCACAGTCCAAGACTTTTGAGGAATCGGTCAGAGATAGAATGCATCTCATTCTGGGTATGAGTTTATGTTTGCTAATTTATAAAAAGCATGGGGAGTCGGGCTGTATGATATTGAAAAAACTTGTGATAACGATATTGCAATATTTTTTTAAACCATTGAATTTCAATTTGAACATACATTGTAAGTAATTTGTTTTTCTGCAAATTTTGTCAGAACAAAAGCTTAAGAAAACACAAAGTCAGGACCAAAACAAGGCTGAAATTGAACTAAATTACGCAATTACAATTAAAATGATCTTTTACACATTCATAATATGTTCCATATGTTTGTTTTGTTTTTACATGTGCCAATGTCAGTCAGATGGAAGACTCTGATTTTGTGAAATATCGTGGCTTCGTGGTGATACAGATATTGCATCACAATATTTGTTTTGCGGTACTGCATATTATGCAGCCCTAGTTCATGGTTTCGTAGCCTGTAGCAGATGGTTTATTGTGTACATTTGGAAAAACAATGAGTATTTGTTCAAAAGCAGCTTGTTCACTTTGCATTTACCAACAACAATGGAGGAGACACGCCCTAAGTGTATTTCTGCGGTTCCTCTCAGGTGTCAGTATTGAGTTTCTGTGCTTCCCGCGTCCGGAGGAGCCCATAGAGAACGTGATGTCCTGCCTCCAGGGCCTGTTCACTCTGTTTGAGTCGCCATCTGCCAAGATGCACATTGCAGAAGACCAGGTAAGACAACACACTGATGTTGTTTAAATTGGTTTGCTGTATGTTTGATGGAAAAACTTTGCAGATCCGCTGTTTTTGGATGTGTTGAGGATTGCACAAAAGTGGGCTTTAGAGGTTCCTTTTCTGGCATTTGGGACAGCTGTAAAAGTTTTACTCATATAATATACAATGGCTTTAGTTCATAATTAATTTGTTCTTTTGCTTTATTAGCCCAAGCGCTCACATAGAAGTGAATGCCCTTAGATTATGGATTTTTATATGTGGAAACAGTTTGCTTGCTGTCACAATGGATTCTCAATGGCTTATTTCAGTCCAATTCAATTTCCTTCCATCCATCCATCTATTTTCTTCCACTTTATCCGGGGTCGGGTTGCGGAGGCAACAGTCTGAGCCGAGATGCCCAGACTTCCCGATCCGCGCACACCTCATCTAGCTCTTCCTGGGAGATCCCAAGGCGTTCCCAGGCCAGCTGAAAGACCTGGTCTTTCCAGCGTGTCCTGGGTCTTCCCCGGGGCCTCCTCCCAGTGGGACGTGCCTGGAACACCTCTCGAGGGAGGAGACCAGGAGGCATCCGAAACAGATGCCCGAGCCACCTCAGCTGGCTCCTTTCGACGTGGAGGAGTAGCGGCTCTGTTTCGAGCTCCCCCCGGGCGACTGAGCTCCTCACCCTATCTCTAAGGGTGCGCCCAGCCACCCTGCGGAGGAAACTCATTTCAGCCGCTTGTATCCGGGATCTTGTCCTTTCGGTCATGACCCAAATCTCATGACCATAGGTGAGAGTAGGAACATAGATCAATC
>OMNZ01025413.1:0-22521 GCA_900303255.1 Lesueurigobius sanzi | reverse complement strand
TTATTGAGCCACGCTTCCTAAGACTCAGAAAGACAAAAAATCTGGCTAAAAATCCTCTAGTGTTCTGGATTATAAGTCGCACCAGCCAAAAAATGCATAATGAAGAAGAAAAAAACATATATAAGTCGCACTGGACGATAAGTCGCAATTTATTTTACAAAATCTGAGACCAAGAACAGACATTTCATCTTGAAAGGCAAGTTCTAATAGAGAACAACGTAACACATTGATGGTTATTCAGCTACACGAAGCATAAACAACAAACTGAATATGTGTCTGGTATGTTAACATAACATATTAATTAATATATAAGTCACACCTGAGTAAAAAGTGTGACTTATAATCCGAAAAATACGGTAGTTATTAGTGAATACAGTAAATCTGTAAAAATTCAAATTTCACCTTTGTTTTATGGGGTTCCAAACTCAATAAATCAGGCCAGGAATTAAATAAATATTGAGAAACCCCTCTGAACAAACCATCAAAATATTGTTAAGCACGAGAAATTGAGTCTGTAGGTTCTACTAAAGTGAAGATGTTGTCTCAAAATGTATTTTGAGAAAATGGTTATTGAAGTTACAATTTCCCATATAGTTCAATGAAAACAAGTGCAATAATTACACTCCTTATTGTGAAGATTCGGTCATTTTTTTGTTTCCAGGTGAAGGTTTACAGAGCAAACTGGCCCAAAAAAAAAGGTTTCGCATGCAGCGTCTCCCCTTAATTGCAAAAGAAACTCTTAATCCATTGGATGTATTGTACACACAACGCTCCGCACACAAAGATATTAAACATTCGCACACCACCGCATCGGCATAAAATCAGCGACACTTAAATCAATAACAATCAGCTCGTAAATAGCAGAGTGTAACGCCACATAATCGTGACACTGTGTCCTGCGTCGTACCATTTCTGAAGCCGGCACTCCAAAAATATAATCACTTCTTTGTTTGACCGAAGCTCACGTCTGGGCTGCTGTTTCATGTATCTCTCTCCCATAATTGAAGAAATGTGTTCCCTCCGTCATTTAAGGGAAAAACACGACATTTCCAATATTGTTTTAATTAAACATAAGACTTTCGAGGTCAAAGTTGTGGGAGCGTGATATTTCTGTCAAACAAGGCCAAGTCACTGCGAGGACTTGAATGGTATAGACCAGGACAAGATGCCTTTTGATGTAGCAGAAATACAGCGCGGGTTCTTTCCACACTTAAAATGATGAATGGCTGAAAGCTCTGGGTAATATTACATCGACGCTGGGTAGATTTGTGGATAAAGAGTTTTGAGGACAAAGCAACGTAAATTCTTCAGAGGAGAAATGAAAGCACGGATCAGTGGAACGACACTCTGAACTCCACATAAAAATATGATTTGTGTGATAAGGCTCCAGACTGACTTTCTACCCTTTTCCCTGAGTGTACGGCTGCACGGTTTTGGAAAAGTATCTAATTGCGATTCGATTTGTGGGTTTTAAAATCAAGATTTAGTTCCTAGTCTGCATTTTAAACATGTCCTTGATAAGGTAAATACAGGAAGTCATATTTAATACCTTTTAAAGACATTTGACAAAATATTTTTCACCACATTACCACCCACATTACAGCATTTATTCATATTTCCTGAGCCTACAATATATTCAGTTGTAATAAAGGAGCTGATAGTGGTGTTTTATTGACTAGAAGACATTTTTTTAAATCCAAATCTGTGCCAAAATGAAGGCCTCCTAAATCATGATCAAGACTTTCACGAGGGTCCATGTGAAACCAACTACACACAGGTCATATGAGGAGTTACACAAAATGTATACAGTATATACAGTAAAACTTGTATTTGACTGTATATATACATCAGGAAGGCAAGTCAGTGTTGCCTTGGACCTCCTCTTTCGGAATACTCTTTAGGGTCTTCATTTTGCTTCATTTGAATGAAAACCTTTTAATACTTTTTAAGAGTCTGCGGACTGATTGAAAATGATTGTGGAGGTGTAAACTACAGCGTTAGAAGCTTTTGTACATATAAACCGCAACCGGTGAGACTTACTAATTGCAAACACTAGAATTGACAGCTGTTATGTAAGTAGCTTTTGTTTGAGAAAGCCACTGACTTGGAATAAGGCCATGAGAGTGTTAGAATAGATGCCAGAGCGGGGTGAGTCGGTGGAAGTACCTGTTTGAACGTTAAAGAAGCCGCCACGGCAGCGGCGGGACACTCATTTGCAGACTGGACGACCTGCAAACGAGAAAAGAAATTCACTTGTTTGAAATGTCACAGTTGTTTCTATCCAAAGGTAGAAAGGCTCATGTACAGGGCCCAGTAAGTCACGAGGGGTTTTAAAAATGTTATCATTTAACGGCATGTGACTGTGTTAAAGTCTGTCATGTCAATCCTCAAGTTGATCTGGTTAAAACTGTACCAGACTGAATAACATGTGACCAACTGTACTTGTATAATAAATACATTCACTGAAAAACAATGAAGAGGAAGAAGACTGAAGAGAGAAAGTCGACAGTCAATCGGGGCTCGAACCCACAATACTGAGGACTAAAACACAGACCATTGGCCACGCCCAGGCCTTTTTTGGATCTTTGAGACAATTACTAACATTCAATATAATCAGTAATTCCCAAAGAAAAATACTGATGAATAAAAACTATTAGTTTATTCAATATAATTCTTAAAAGGTACACTGCGTAACATTTCACCCAGTAAATAGAATAAAATACAAATAAAATTACAAATTTATTTTATTTCCATTTTTTTTTTACCTAAAAATGAACAAAACTCTCCTATGATCTGACTTGTAACTTCACTGGTAGTGGGGACGTCTCCAGGTCGTCTCTATGGAGATGTTGACTAAAGGCAGCCAAATATGAGATTTAAATAGGTTAGGTCCTCATCCAAATCCATTCTTTGATTACTCACTGCAAAAATACCATTTTCTGGCTGGTCAGTAGCACATTGTGTATTGCTGGCAACAGTATAATCCAAAATGATACGCAGTGTACCTTTAATTGAAAACAGTATGTGACAATTGAGGCCAAAGAACAGCGTAAGATATCAATGTAAATACAAAATAAATATTTTATTTGCTTAAAATAATCAGGGATCTCCAAGCAGTAGCTCGGGAGCTACCAGTAGCTCGCCAGTCCTTTCCGAGTGACATTTCAACATACACTTGATGAGTCAAATTTTAGATGAGCATCTCCAAACAGGTAGGTGAATATAGCAAACCATAAAGCAGAAACTACTGTAATTTTCTTTTATTGTGTAAAATGTTTATCTTGTCAGGCGTATAGGCCTAGTTTCACATGTTTCTTTGAAGCATAAGTAGCTCACTGCCATTGTTGGTATGCAAAAGTAGCTCACGTGGTAAAAAAGGCTGGAGACCATTTAAACCTGCAATATACTGTATATCTTCTTTTTGGAACCCCCCCCCCCACACCACAAAAAACTTAGCATCTTGTCAGAGCTAGCAGCGGTCCTGAAATGTCACGTCCTGCCGTAGTCGTATAGCTACCTGACAAAACAGGCAAACACACGCTAACAGTCCATCAAAATGGCCGGCGCGGCGGTTACATGCCGCCGTGTTCCTCTCATTATCTCCCATACTGTGCCCGCTTTGGTCCACTCACATCAGGACATGCGTGCCAATAATTTCTCTACGTTTGCTACTTTTCACCAGCACATTATTACGCCTATTTAAAGTTTCCTCCGCGGTCCGTTTGCGTGTGTCTGTGGACGCCGGGGACGAGGAGACAGAGAGTATTGTTCAGGCCCTATATACCAGAGGGATTCTGGGAGTTCGAGTCAGTCACACAGGTGGCAGGGAAATTACAGTGTACACATAGGCTTGTAGTTTGGATGTCGGCCACTTCTGGGAGCCAATAAAGACTAACCAGACTGCTGCCAGGGGCTGCAAAAGCTATACTTGGATGTAAACGGCGAGCCCAAGCCAAGAAGAACACAGCTCACGGGACAATGTGTTTTTGGATTAGTGTTATAGGAAATTATCTCATATATTTTGGGAATGGGTGCACAAATGTGGCACTTTTATTCTATCCAATTAGTTATTTTGTGAGGGTGGATTTTCCCGGTAGCTTGGCCAGCCAGACCTATTAATCTTTCCTGAAAAAATATATTAAAGCGGAGTTACTGAAATTCTATCAATTATTTAATTTTCAGCCATTCCACAGGTGCTTCATTATGTATGCCCTGGGAATATTACATAGCTACTACCTGCAGTCTATTGCTGCACCCTTTGAGATATAATTGCAATATTTTACTTTCAACACAGTACATTGCATTAATTTAAACAAAAACTGGAAGCGATTTTTTAGTTACTATAAGTTTATTTTAGGCTGTGTTACCAATACAATGTGCAAATTTCAGTCAGAAAGACCTATTATTGGAAGACTTCAAAGATTTTGTAATAAGTAATTTGTAGTAACAATAGAAAAGATAAGAAAATTTAACTTAAAAATATTGTTTCCTAAGAAAGAAAGTATTTTTGAATTGTTTTTCTTACTGCTCTAACTACCACAACTACTTGCTTTGTTTAACTACCAGACTAAAGTGAGTAGCATTGATATGTTCCCAGCTCCAAAAACCTGTAACCATTTTATTGAATTTATGCAAGTGTCACTTCCCGACTGCCTTGTAACGGCTTTGTTCTTTCAAGCTACAAAGGATAAAGTACAGCTACAGATGTTTAATCCCTCACCGCTCGTCTTGGGCCCGTGTTGTCTTTGTGTTGCCATGCCTGCAGGCGCACACTGGTGGCTCTGCTTCCTCCTGTGTTCTCATGTTTTAGAAAGAAAGGGTGGACATCTGAACCACAAATCTCCTGTCTGGTGCCATCGCGGAGGCCGGAGACAGCTGCGAAACACGAAAACAGCAAAATTGAAACAAGTATCTTTAGTGTATCTTGGCAAAGGAGAAGTTGACTTTTGCGAACATTTTATGCAAGTTATGGTGGTTTTCCAGTGTAGTTTTGGTACTAGTGTACGAGTGTTTTATTTAGTAATTCGAGCATTTCTGAGGAATCCTTCACTGTTCAGCATTAGTGGATTTGGGACTGTGGAAATTTCAGTTTGCACCTATCTCACATCCCCGCCCCCAGGACCTCCTACCCAATCCTGTGCAATCCTTTACCAGCTCATTTTCATTTCTGGAGTGTTAAAATGTCGTGACAAAGATGATGATGTTTCTTTGGATGTCAAGGAGGAGACACAAGTTTCCAAGCGAGAACACAGCGCAAGGAAAGTGGGAGTTTGTCTGTGGTGACCATCGGATCCTTTCTACTAAAATGCTTTTGTTTGTGCGCCGCATTTTACAGACAAATTCTTCATGAAAGAGGACTTATTTGACAGTGGAAAAAGACTCAGTTTGTCAAAACCTCATGGAGTCCCAAGATAAAATATGCTCCTGTGTCCCCAGAGCCTCCAATGGGGAGTAAACTATACAGTGAAATGAGCAATGCAATAATGTAGGTTGAGGTGCTTTATTAGGGGCTCCAGTAACTATGAAAGATAGATTAATTCAATACTTTCCTTCATTTTGGCAGAATTAATTGAATGACTTTCAGTGCTTTTTAATAGGGATGGTCGGATATATCGGTGCCGCAGATATAGTTAACTGCTGTTTGTCTACAGCACACTTGAGCCTGCAGCAGCACAGATAGGCAACTGATCTGACTGGGGCAACAGTTTATTCAAATGTGCTGAAATGAGTTATAACTCTATAAATAAAGAATCTCAGACAGAAATTCACAAAAAAATGTCTCCAAGAGGAAGCAGAGGAATAGCCATTTTGATTTCGCAAATGAAATCTGAGTGAACCACTGTAACCCAGCCAAAGTCATACTGTATTACATTATCATTTTTTCCAATAATGAATGTAGGAACTTTACTCCATGTGAGTAGGTCTTGCTATTGATTTTAAATGTTGATATTAATATCGGCCGACTTTTTAATGCCCCACGAAAACCCTGATAATCTTAATTAGTATAGAATAGAAAGAAATGCGAAATGAGCTTTCAAAGAATATCCCATTAACACTTTAGCGTAATTCTGACAATATCTGCTGACTACTGTACCTCCCGGTCTAAATCCCAAAGGACATGCATGATGAATCGACACCTAAGAACACAGACTTACGATGCACATTTGATGGATTCACGGCGCTGGAGTGGTCGAGCGTAGGAAAGGCCCCAGGGAGATGACCTGTAGCAGAGAGGGCAGCCAATCACAGCATTCCTCCAGTGGCTCTGCTCACATCCTGGACGCGTTTACAGATTACTGTGGAAAAAAAAAAAAACCATCACAAGTGACAGTTGGGCCTGTTTATCATAAAAACCCAAACAAATATTAAAATGAGCTGACAAAACGCTGGATCGAAGCAGGATGGATGAGTGACTAACAAGGGCTAAGGGTGCATTATGTATAAATCATTGCAAAAGTAAGTTTCTCTTGATTTATCTGATGCTTTGATTAATGGACTCACAAACTGCAGCGTGAAAAACCTAATGAAATTAGAATTTAAAATTGAGTTTCATTTGAATAGCTTCTCCAGAGGTGCAAATCACAAATTGATTCCTCTGCATAAAGTGAACGTTCAATGCATTTCATCAGGCCTTTTTTTACATTATGGCAGTTGAATCAATACTCCATAACGCATTTCTTATGACTTTTACTGCAATATCTCATGCTATGTTTGCGCATTGTATCATGGGTAAAATGACTCTATAGCAGTGAGGCAGTAGACACACGGATTATAAACATATTACTGCTTTAAAATCATTATTAGTCACACGGCTGAGACATCTGATCCAACAGCAACCGCACGCGTTAGTCACTGTGGAGGAGAAACCAGGCAGCGACAGCCAATAAAAGCGCACTGATCCTCGCAAAGGTGTATAAAATATCAAGTGTTGGATTTGAGCTATCAAAATAAACTTTAGAATATACTGCCGTGCGGGCTACACCTCAGCAGTGAGCTATGTGACAACTGATAGGGTCCTGCTTTTTTTCTGAAAGATCACTTGCCAGGAAAATCTGGAGTTGAGAGTTGAGAGAGATTGGATCGCCTTGTAGCATCTAGGGCTATATGAATGACAAGGATGATCACATGTTGAATGGTTGGCTGTCTGTTCTCGTTTGCAAAATTGTTTTAGATTTTTTTTTATCACTGTACTCTACAGGTGACACCAGTGAAAACCAAAGTTGAGTCAATTGAATCCATAACAAATTACTTTTTTTTTTGTTGTGCTAAAATAGATCTGGTCATTAACATGCAGGTACACAAAGAGAAAATTACAAGCATAGGTATGTTGATTTTTCACAATGGCAAATAGAACTTATGGTAAAGTCTATCCTGATGCTGTCTCACTTTGTTATGAGTGTTCAACGAAATTTGTGCTACAATATGAATATTACTGTGTCAAATTGCAGCCAACAATGTTTTTTTTTTTTTTACTTTATTTGGAACATGCTATTCTTGTGTTTTTGGAGACACATAAACAGAATGGTTTGCTGGCCCTATATGACAGCTATTATCTAGCATTCAGTATAAGCATTTGACAAGTTGACCATTGTCCCACTGCTCATCATCCAAACTGCTCATAAAGGTGGGCACCCTAAGCACGTGCGCTCGTCTTGTGGTCGCGTGCAACAGCTGGGCTTGAATGGCGCGAAAATAGTCTGTGGCCAACTTGGGGGAAAAAACAAAACACCAAAGCACACAAGCTACAGGTAAGAAATAGAATTTGTCGTAAATTTATATACCAGTATTAACACATCCATGTCGAAACGTTATTTTTAAATTTGACAGTTAAAGCTAATTTAATTTCTAACTTTTTCCTATCTTTTATACCTACAGGGTTCCGTTGTAAATTGTTTATTCTTCAAACACACACATTGCTCTACGTATCGCCATCAATACAAGGTAAAATGGCAGCTCAAAACTACATTGCAATCGGAGAATTGCACCCAAACTTCAGCCATGCAGTAAGTAGCATTCACGTTTTGATTAGTTAGCTTACCCATTATTAGCAAGCCACTTTCTAGCATGATAATTTCTCTCATGTTTTCTTTTTGCAGAAGCTAGCTGGTGTTGTCATCTGGAAAGCGGACAGCAGAAGTTTTCCTGACAGAAAAAGCAAGTCAAATGTATAAGCTTAGAGGAGTTCATGTCTCGTGGCTTGTATTGCAGCGGCCTCTGGTGGTTCGGAAACAGAAAGCTGCTGCTGGGGCTGTGCTTGACTGTCTGACTGTCTGACTGTCTGTTTGACTGTCTGACTGTCTGTTTGACTGTCTGATGACTGTCTGACTGTCTGTCTGACTGTCTGTCTGTCTGTCTGTCTGACTGTCTGTCTGTCTGTCTGACTGTCTGTCTGTCTGACTGTCTGTCTGTCTGACTGTCTGTCTGACTGTCTGACTGTCTGACTGTCTGTCTGACTGTCTGTCTGTCTGTCTGACTGTCTGTCTGACTGTCTGTCTGTCTGTCTGTCTGTCTGTCTGTCTGTCTGTCTGTCTGTCTGTCTGTCTGTCTGACTGTCTGTCTGACTGTCTGTCTGTCTGACTGTCTGACTGTCTGTCTGTCTGTCTGTCTGTCTGACTGTCTGTCTGACTGTCTGACTGTCTGTACTGTCTGTCTGTCTGACTGTCTGTCTGACTGTCTGTCTGTCTGTCTGTCTGTCTGACATGTCTGTCTGACTGTCTGACTGTCTGTCTGACTGTCTGACTGTCTGTCTGACTGTCTGTCTGTCTGTCTGTCTGTCTCTGTCTCTGTCTGACTGTCTGTCTGTCTGTCTGTCTGTCTGTCTGTCTGTCTGTCTGACTGTCTGTCTGTCTGTCTGTCTGTCTGTCTGACTGTCTGTCTGCCTGACTGTCTGTCTGTCTGTCTGACATTGCTTGTACATTTCAGATATTGGTGAAGAAAAACACACTTTTGCATTCATAATTAGAGACTCGGCTGACTTCTTCATCAGTGTGTCTGCGTGGGGAAGTGAAGCATACATTAACAGCCTTACAAGCAGCTTTTCCATAGGAGACTGTGGTAGGAGGTTTTAGCTTCTTCTTTTTTCTTTTTTTTTTCCAATTTCCCCTATAACATATGATTAGGGCTGTTACTAACGATTATTTAGGTAATCGATTAATCGGCCGATTATTTTTACGATTAATCGGTTGGCGCAAAAAGGTGCATGGAAAGTGTAATTGTTAAAAGCTTTTTGCACATGAAGCTAAAATGACACCGTTTGAGGACGTCTTGATGGAGTAAAGTTAAAGCTAATGTTTGTAGGATGCTCTTTGTACAAGTTCCACATGTCATTCCTCATTTGAAAGCTAAGAACCTCTAAAATTCACTCTGGGATTGTAAAAGTGAGAGCGAGAGAGTCCTCTTTCTGCTCGGATTAGATTATGATCCAAGATTTGAAACAATCAGAGCAAAAATATTTGCAAAAAAAAACTTCTAGAACCAATGTCTTCAGAGTCAACATAGTTTTTTCACAAAAAATACAAAATTTTGATGTAATTCTTCTCTGTCTGAGTCTGTATATCTCACAAACGATTAATCGATTACTAAAATAGTTGACAACTATTTCAATAATCGATTAGTTGACGATTAATCGATTAGTTGTTTCAGCCCTACATATGATATTTTTCTAAAAGTTCTATGTTCCATGTTTTTATGACTGTAATCTTTACAGTTACAATAGAAAATCCCTTGATCACTCATAAAGACCCAGAGAAAGACAAATTCTGCCCTACAACCACAAGGTAAGAACAAAGGCACTTCAAGTACGTAACACATTCATGAATTACTTTGATTTTGTAATAATAATACAGCGTCACTTTGTTCCAGCGTGTTTAGGCTGAATCTGTCTGAGGCCCACTCCCAGGTTATGAATTGTGCAGACATGGTTGTGCTTGGGAGGATGCTGCCCCTCTCTCACCTGCCTGTCAAAGACCCAAGGGACTTCTACTCTCTTGGAGACATTGTGGCCAACGGACAGACACTGAATGGCACTGTGATAAATGTTTTAGCAGCTGTACGATCGGTAGGATATGCTTAAGGGGAGACACTACAGGCAAAAGAAAACATACTGTATATCAGAGGTTACATTACCTGAAAATGACTGAATATTTTGACAGAAGATTTTGAAGGCTGTCTTTCATTTTGAAGGATTGAAAATCAAGCCATCGTCATCTTTTGAAAGTTTTATACACGTTTTAACACACACAAAATATATTGCTCACAAATTATATTTAGATTTGCATCCATTTATCCTGTAATCTGTGTTTTCTTACATGTATAATACTAGGTATATAATGAGAAGTTAATTAATGTTTATGACAGATTTTTTACAACCCTGTCTGTCAAAATGACTGAGAAAAATGATCCCTAGCGAAACCACTGCTGTATATATACTTTTACCTGGAAAGAAACAAATTACCAGATCTTCACAATAAGGTGTTCAATTATTGCACTGATTCAATATTTCTCAAAAGATTTTGACAGAAAATTGTAACTTCAAAGGCTATTTTCTCAAAATGCATTTTTCTTCCACTCCTGCAACAACATCTCCAATTTCCAACATATTCAAATGTTTTATTTTTTTATTATTTATTATTATTATTTATTTTATTTTATTTTTTACAAATTTTAAAGTAGGGTTGAGTAGTTTTTGTTAAAGCACTTCCCAAGAATAATGAAACATTCAAAACCATCTGGAACACCACGGGCTTTTTAAAACCGTGTAATTACTGGAAAAGAAGCATTTAGTTCTTGTTTAACTTGATTGAATCGCCTTTTCAAAACGTGTCTTGTGGTTCTATAGTGCCCTGGGCAGAGCAAGAAGCCAAAACTGAAGTTGAAGGCTGTAAAAGTTCAGCTAGAGGCCAGGCCCTGCACTTAAAGCCCTGATGAAGAAATGGGCCAAGTCTGAGATGATTTTGTTTACGTTTTCAGATCGGAGAGCAGAAGCAGTTCACCACTTCAGACGGACGCAGAGGCCACAGGCTGGAAGTCAAGCTCTTTGATGACTCTGTGTCTTCCTTCCCTCTCGTCTGGTGCGTCACGCTGATTCGTTCCCCTGCGTAAACATTTGTTTTTCTTTTTTAGAAGCATTTTGTTTATACCATTTAAATTGGTTGGGTTTAAAATTTTATGTACGTTTTCAGAAGTATAGCAGAGGCTTGTGTGACTCATATGGGCAATTCAATCAATCTTATAATGTGCTTTTCATACAAGAATGTAAGACAATCCCCTTCACCCACTCAACCCCCCCCCCCATGAGTATTCACCCAAGAACCATAAGAACTATTCCCCTGCCCAACCTCCAATTTCCACAAGTATTCACCCATATACACAAAGAACCATTCCCCTTCACACTCCAAACCCCAATCTCCCACATGTATACCCTCATATACACAAAGAACCATTGCCTTTCACGCGCCCAACCCCCGATTTCTACAAGTATTCACCCATGTACACAAGAACCATTCCCCTTTACCCTCCAAACCCCTTACCCCCACATGTATACCCTTGTATGCACAAAGAACCATTGCCCTTCATCCATATACAGTAGATAAATAATCATACCCCTTGACCCATCCAACCCCGACCCCCGTGTGTATTAGGGCTGAAACAACTAATCGATTAATCGATTACCTAAATAATCGTTAGTGACAGCCCTAGTGTGTATACCCTCATATATGCAAAGAACCCAATACGTAGTCACCCATATACACAAAGAACCAATTCAGCTAAACACTATTTTAAAAGATGTCTCAAAGCAGAAAATCTACAAATGTTGAACCTGGTCTTTTAATCAGAAACCATGTCAAAACATCTTCCTTTTGACAAAGAAATACACTTTCTGACCCTCATCCATTGGCGCTTTGAATGTTTTGATGTTATGTCAACCGTTTGGCCTAAAGACCTCCAGAGCCCATCTCAGCCTCACCACAAATGTACAATTCGAAGCTTGTGAAGTGCGTGTGTGTTTCATTTTGACCCCACACTCCCCTGAGTAACTTTCTGACCCGCCGTTTCACTCGCAGCTGGGACAGAGAGACCATTCAGCTCGTTCAAACGCTGATGCCCAAGGAGACGGGTAGGTTAACAGCTGCCGCTCATTCTCAACCACAAAACCAATCTTTATCCGAGTGTTATTCCGACCTGTCGTATCGCGTTAACACTGGAAACCTGGGAGAAGCGTGCACAGGATATCTGAGATGTGACTAACTGTTGTTTTAACTTTATTTCCCCCTCAAAGTGCTCTTCATCGCTGATGTGAGGATTAACTTTGACACTTTTCGAAACGGTATGACAGCCACCGTTAACAGCAAGACCATTATCACCGTCAATCCAGGTAAGGAAATCCCCATAACATTTACCGAGCATTTGATTTGATAGAAGTGCTTGTGGTCGATAGGTTCTCCCTGCTGGGTGGTTGGCGTATTTCCAGTGGGCTAAGCTTTATGCTACTGTCAATCGATATTTTCTTTAAGATACCAGAGAGGCCAGCCTGCTGTTTAACTACGCCAAAGAGGCCGCTGAGACTGGAGGGCTGGACGAGGAGAAGCCTGAAGACATGCCTGGTGTGGACTACAAATGATCCTACAGTACTTTTTTACACTACATCATGTAGATCATGTATGATACCTTTTATCCTTCAATCAGGTTTTTGAATTGCCTTGGAATTTCACATTTATGAGTTATTTTTTAGCAAATAAAACCTACACTCATAGAAGGGCTGTATTTGAAGCCATTTGAGTGCTGAAATGATAGGAACAAGTCATGTAAAGCTGTCTGAACTTTAAAAACAAAAAAGGAGCACCACCTTATGACATCAGCACGTGGAGGGCAAGTGTTTTGAGCATCTTATGTGTTTTGGTTGCAGTTGAGTCCATCACCGATGTGTACACTGTGAACCAGCTCAAGCAAAAGGCCCTGGATGACTCTGAGCCTTTCTTTGGCGTCACATACAGCTTCATCTCCAAACTTGACGTGGATTCTTCAGTTTCCAAAGTGATTCGAACTCGATGGTAACGGCAACACAATCCCATGACTACTGTGGTTTATCTAATTGGAATAATCTGCTCATGCATGTCTTTCAGCACCAAATGTAAGTACCAGGTGTCTGAGGACTTGCAGAGTTGCACCAATGAGCTGTGTTCTGGCAGAGGGCAGGGTCTGTCTGCGGTGACAGCCTTTGACCTGTTGGTGGACCTCTCAGACCACAGTGGGACGCTGCAAGGCTGCAGCCTCAGAAGCCCAGAGGCAGAGAAGATGTTGGATTGCACTGTAAATGCCACTGTCACTATCCAGTACAATTGTATTTCTGCTACAAGTACTATCCCGTGCCCATAATGAACGTGATGCCCGTGATAAACTATTATTATAGAGACTGAATGCATGTTATATTTATATTTTACAGACAGAAGAGTTTACAAATCTGACCGATAATGAACGAACAGCCCTGAAGTGGAAATATCTTCTGGAAAGATGCAAAATATATTTAAAGGTGAATGGCCCCTATTTGTACTACAGAGAAAAATAGAAGGTGATAACTAACAGATTTTTTTTTGCAGATTCTTCCACCAAATAAGATGAGGACGGGAGCCAAAGGTATAATCCTGGGCTGCTCTTTGGCTGATCCTGGAGAGGTGAAGCAGCACATGTCTGCACTGCTGCAGAAAATCTAACCAAACCGACTGGAGGGGAATGGCTCTAAAAAATACTTCTAAAAGCTTTTTGTTCCAACTACTGTGCTTTTCTAAATTATATGTGTTGTTCTTATTTATTATATAACTGCATTATTTATTTATTTATTTATTTAAATATTTGAGCTGACTTATCTTAATGTTGATTTTTACAAAGAAATACATTTTACAGTATGTGTAAAGCTTTAATACAATTTTCAAAAACTTTATTAAAAAAATCTATTGTTTATTTGGTTGAGACAATAATGAACACACCACTGAAGCCATGGGCTGATTTATATCCGTTGCCCCACACTCGCATTCATCCTATATGTTTTTAGTGGTAGGGGAAACCAGAGCACCTGGACGCAGACACAAGAAAAACATGCAAACTCCACACGCAAAGGCCCTGTCCTTGCCCGGGATTGAATCCAGAACCTTCTATGTGTGAAGCACTAGCGCTATCCACTGTGCTGCCATACCCAAACACTACTTGTTATTGTGTGAAATTACACAACAAAACAGTCCATTGTGGAACATTTTATGTGAAGAATAACAACTGTATATTTGACCCATTGGCTGTATGCGTGGTTAGATGGTGCCTTTACTTTCCATCACAGTGGCCTTCATTTGTTTTTTTTAGTGTGACTGGTCTTGTCTGCTGATGGAACTTTCATTGTTACACATACATTCAGCATAGAAAGCCTACCAGAAACCCTAAAGAAAATTGATCCTGGAGCATCAAGGGCAATATTTGTAGGATGCACTTATAGTGGTTAACAGTAAAACACAGTTTGAACATTTCTTGCGTAGACCATTCAGCTATTAAATTGAGAATCTAAAAAATAAGACCCAGTGTAGGGATGTGTAGGTAAGGCTTGTGTACCTACCTGTAACAGTTTGAGAACCATCTCTAACGTGTGCCTACTCATTTGCATGTTGCACATTTTGCAAATTAGTTTGATCGTTTGATCATTGCGGATCTAGGGATCATTGAAAAAGCTCCAGTGGCGCAATCGGTCAGCGCGCGGTACTTATACGACAGTAACCTGCAGAGTGATGCCGAGGTTGTGAGTTCGAGCCTCACCTGGAGCATAGCTGTTTTAGGGCATGACATGAAACATGAATACACTTGTGCTTTTAATTATGGGATAGTTCATCACTCCCTACGGAAAAAATACTTTTTATTTCCTTTATACGGTAATCTCCTTCATTAGTGGACGTTTTTTCATAAATAAAGGATGACTACTTTCTGCAGGGTTTTTGGTGGTTTGAGCACTGTGGGTACAGATGTGACCTGCAGGTATGAGGACAGCCAAAAGATGGCAGCATTGAGCTAAGTTTTAATTCAGCGGAACCTTTATTGAATTGTCAGTGTGTCCGCGGGAGGCATTTCGGTGACGCACAAATTTGGACAACAGCAAAACCTTTCAAGGTAAGCAAAACTTGACATATCTGTGCCTTGTTAATAAGTATATTCTTAAGCACTTTCCATTTGTAAATGTGTAACTAACTGTTGCTTTGATTTGCACATAATGTTTTTTACGAAATATCTTTATAGTAGGAACTAGGAATGCTTTAGCTCAAAAACAGTGGGAATGTTGTTTATGACCTACATTCAGATGTACCCTCCTCTAACACTGCACCTTATTTTTGATTGCAGAGTGGTTGATGCGAGGTTGTGTCTCGTGAAAGCCACCGATCAGACATGAACGTGAACCAGGGCACCGTGGGCAGCGATCCTGTCATCCTGGCCACGGCTGGATACGACCACACTGTCCGCTTCTGGCAGGCCCACAGTGGGATATGTACCCGGACAGTGCAGCACCAGGACTCTGTATCCTTCAATTAGACCAAACTTATTAGTGTGAAGTCTGACTGATAACCCATAAGATAGCTTAAAGTTTACATGCAACACATCAATTACTAGGGAACTATCGGATGTAATTATTGGCAAGCTAGCTGTGATTTCGCATATCACAGTATTTATTATTTATTTATTTTTCTGGCATCCCTACCAATGTCTTGCATGATCTTTAACAATTGTCTTCAGCAAGTAAATTCACTTGAGGTCACACCTGACAGGAGTATGATAGCAGCAGCAGGTTGGTCGGTCATGCGTTGTGTTTGTATTAAGTAAAGTGTTTAATGTCTACAATTTGCTTTCTTGGTTGTATTTTAGGTTATCAGCACATCCGCATGTATGATCTGAACTCCAACAACCCCAACCCAGTGATTAACTACGACGGGGTTAGCAAGAACATCACCTCTGTGGGTTTTCATGAAGATGGCCGTTGGATGTACACGGGAGGAGAAGACTGCATGGCTCGTATCTGGGATTTGAGGTAACAAAAAATATGACTTACGGGTCAAAATTATTCTGTCTTTTGTAGTCAGGATCAAAATTAAAATATATATATGCAAATAGGTCCAGAAATCTACAGTGCCAAAGGATCTTCCAGGTCAATGCTCCGATTAACTGTGTGTGCCTTCACCCAAACCAAGTAAGACCAAAATCTTAATGTAGTGCTTTTTTGTACAGCTTAAAATGTCACTATGGCTATGTTTTTAGGCGGAGCTGATTGTTGGAGACCAGAGCGGTGTGATTCATATATGGGATCTGAAAACTGACCACAATGAACAGCTAATACCTGAGCCGGAAGTCTCGATAAACTCTGTACACATTGATCCAGATGCTAGTTACATGGCGGCTGTGAACAGCTCAGTAAGTACATACACAAAACAGCTTTTGCAAAATCCTTTAATTTGTCATTTTGCACTTAACAGTTGTTGATCCATTTTGCAGGGAAACTGTTATGTGTGGAACCTTGCTGGAGGCATGGGTGATGAGGTGACTCAGCTTATTCCAAAAACAAAGATTCCAGCACATAAGCGCTATTCACTCCGTTGCAAGTTCAGCCCTGATTCCACGTAAGTCCCGTAACACCAAAGTCATGTAGAAGTACTGATACTCGTAAGATCTGTCCTTTTTAAAGATACAAGCCAATTTTCTGTTGTCGCCTTAAGTCTATTAGCGACCTGCTCAGCTGACCAGACGTGTAAAATCTGGAGAACATCTAATTTCTCACTCATGACTGAGCTGAGCATCAAGAGCAACAACCCTGGAGAGACATCTAGAGGCTGGATGTGGGACTGCGCCTTCTCTGGAGACTCACAATACATAGTGACCGGTCAGTGCGCTGCAACTCGATCTCCGCGACGCAAAAGTCTGCCGTGATTTTAAATTGGCAATTTTTTTTATGTTTTTGTGCATAGCCTCTTCAGATAATCTTGCTCGCCTTTGGTGTGTGGAGACCGGAGAGATCAAGAGGGAATATAGCGGGCACCAAAAGGCAGTGGTGTGTCTGGCCTTCAATGACAGTGTGCTTGGCTGATCAGGTGAAGTAACTGCAGAGCGGACTTTAAGGCAAGAGTAAAGTCACAACTTGTGCTTTACTCAAAACAAAACAAACTTTGAAGAAAAAGTTTCCTCTGAGAATATGGACTGTGCTTGACCGATGCAAGGTTTTTGAGAAATATGGACGTATTTTTTAGTACATGACATTGTGATGATGTACTTGTAATGACAAAGTTACATACATCCTTATGTAATGTGTAAAAAGGACCATGAGACTTTTAATGAACCATTGTTGTGCCATGTCATACATAATTGAGTTATTAATATGATTTGTTGTTTGTTGCAAGTTGAATAGGTGAGATGGTCAAATATGTAAATATTATACATAAATACTAACTTAAAACCAAAATGTGCAACAATTTTTCAGTCAAGGAAAGATTTGTCAGCTGCATATACCACATCCTTTTATTATGAAGCAGAACATAAAGTCACAATAAAAATGACTACACATAATGACTTGCAGAAAGTTTCCAATTTGTGGCGTGTGGAAAAGGGGATTTTCTCCATGTAATCTTTGCAGCATGTTACCAGAGTGAGGGAAACCCATGAAGGGAGTGATGAGGGCACTTTGGTGATAACTCTGACATCCTGTCTCCAGCTCTTCACTCTCGGAAGCTTCGAAATTCACCACTGGATGCCTCTCATGTTTTGCAGGCCACAAAAAGGCACAAAGGAAACGCTCATTCTTCTTTACCTAAAAAGGTAACTTTGTTTTTCCATACTCATTTCTGTGAGCTGATTAGGGATTGTCACTCTGGTAGGTAATAGAAACATACAGACACACAGATGTTGCTGGGGAAGCAGATGTCAATACAGAAGTAAACAAGCCTCTGTTTGCCTGGACCTAGAAAAGAGGATATCCATATAATATGACATTGCTGTATTTTGTGTGATATGTGACTTGTACGTAATGTCAAGCAGATATAATCCTAAATAGCTTTATGCGTAGTCACCATAATCAGCTCTGCTTTGTGTTGTTTTTTTTTTGGTTTTGTGTTCACACATTTGGATTCTCACCATCAGTTTTGTGGGTCCAGTGAACAGTTCTGTCTTGGCACAGCTGCTGCAGCGGCTCGTCCAGCGTGGACATGTCCACCGGGCGAGATCCCACAACACCTAGAAACTCTGTCTGTCTCAGAGTCTCATTCACAATGAGATAGCACTGGTCCTGCACAGAAAAACATCAGTGTTGTGCAGCAAGTGTAATAAATCCTATTGTCGCCAGGGCCACAAGAAAATGTTAGTGTCAGTCCAGGAAGAGAAGAGGACCACAAAAAGACTAGACCGAATGAAACCCAAGCCGCTATTACGCTGATTTCTTTGTGGTCAAGGTTAACATTGCCTCATTGGGGCTCTTATTCATCACAAAGCAGAGTGTAATTGCACCACTTAGGCTTGTGATTGGCTCAGATAAGGAACCTCTAAACTGCTATTATGTTTGAGTGTCTCACATAACAGATTTTCTCAGTTGACTGAGATCAAAATGATCATTCTGTTGCTTGATAATTGATGTGCATTGTGCATGACTCCTGTACTGAATTCAATGGTGTAAAATACATTTTTAAAAGATTGTGCTGCATATAACTTGAGAGTCCATCACAGAACTGTTGGGACATTGCTAGTTTGCATCACATTGCTAGTTTGCATCCACAGTCCACAGCACTGGTCTGTTTTGATCATTAAGACACACAGTCCCATTAAACGCATTATGGACATCAAATCAATGCATCTTCCCTCACCAAAGCATTACTCCTTTTAATCCAGCAGCAGCAGTAGTAGTAGCCAAAAAGCCCTCACACAGAGCGACTATTGTACCCAATCCAAAGCTCCTGTCCTGTGAGCTGCGTCCTGTAAGGAGATCTGTGCAGAGGGGGCTATAAGGATCAGATGTGCTGTGGAATTTGTCTGTGGAGGCGCAGCACAGAGAGCCAAGGAGCTGGGCACACAGACGAAAAGGCTTCTCAAGGCCTCGTATGCTTCACCTCTCTCTTTGTACCCAGTGACCAACAAGTCATGCATAACCTATGAAACTTAGTAGGATCAGTGGGGCAGCACTTTGAGGGATAAGGCTATGAATCGCCATTAAAAAGGCCAGGTTGAACACGGGAGACTTAAAGGGCAACACCTCACTCTACTTATAGAGTATTGGATTTCTTTAATGAGTGAGAAAGTCCAGTGTTGTACACGTGAGAGTTGAAATGTCAGCCTCTATTACCTTGTGCTTTGGCTCACGAAGAATGGAGCGCACATTGTCATAGTTGGACTCCTCCATCTTTTGCAGGAAGCAGGTGTTTTGGTTAGCCGGCTTGTAACATATCACACCCTAAAATGGAAACATATTAGGCTTTAGTTAGATACTTATTTGGCGCAACTCTGTAAAGAAGGTTCAAGGGTAAATGCTAAATTAATTGAGCAACAAAATCTTTATATCTCACGGAATTGAGTAAAATATTGTAGCTGCTGTTACATCTTTCAGACTCCATCTCGCATTATGATTGAAACCAATGTAAATAGGATTTGAGGATATTCTAATTGTTGGACTTACTTGTCTGGTGTCAAAAAGCACTGTGGACGTCTGGTTAGCTCCAGATGCTACATAAAAGGTCACTATATCTTCTCGCTGGTCCACAACTGCTGACTGGTTGATGACAAAGCCCGCTGAACCAGAAGCCGTGAATCTTACAATCTGTTGAGACTAAAACATATAAAGTGATGATTAAAGTAACTTGATGTTTTTGCTCATTATAGTTTGGAATAATTGACAGACCTGGGGGGAAGGTCGTTGCGTTGTGAAATGCCCAGTTAAACCAAAGATGAGGATGAAAAGAAGCAGAAACGCGGTGAGGCTTGGCCAGAACACCTTGTGAGGGAAGTGGAACTGAGAAGGAACAATTGGGTCTCCATCCTGGAAAGAAATAACAATGAAAAATTTAGTAACAATGTTCTAATCAGAAGAAGACAGAGTTTGTTGAGTAAATGGCCGAATGTTCCAAAGCAAAACACTTGATTATTTAACGGCTACAATATCATATTGTTGCATACATTTTGACTAGCCTTCAAGGATATTTAAGTTTTAATCAATATAAAATAGATTATTATTGGCAGGAACTATCCTAAAGGCAAGTCACAACACAACCTAACCTCTACTTTTTCCAGTTTACATCGTTTGGTTGGAGACGCAGCAACAACAAACAATTCAAACATTTTTATTCCTTCAATTTGTCAGCCATTCTTAATTTTTGTCAAAGCTGCACCCAAATTCACTTAATTTAAAATATAAAATCAAGAAAAACAAATCCTAATATTCTATTTAACTCGGCCGCTCCAATCATATAAATTTCTCAAATAACAGTAATATGTAAACGTAGTATAACAGATGCATCCCTAAATCTGGCTTCATACTTACCCTGCCCTGTGCCTCCTCCAAATGATGCTGTGAATGTTTCCAACACCTCACCATCCTGCGTCCCGTCTCTGCTCCTCACTCTGTTTCCTTTCCGCAGCTATCGGCATGGAGCAGAGATCATGTCCGGCGCTCACTGAGATTCAATACACCTGGCCGCTCCGACTTTTGTCCCCTCAGACCTGCCCCCACCTGCCCGTGTCTCTTCGCACCCCTCCCTCTCTCTGCCTCCCACCCGAAAAGTCTCTTCGCTTCTCCCCCCGAATCAGTCACCCGTTTCACACTTATCTATGGACATCTTGCCAAGTTTAGTCTTACTACTGTCACCGATCCACTATACCAGGTGCGTGGGGTGGCCGTGGCTCAGTGGTAGAGCATTAGCCCCTTAGGGTGGCCACCTGTCCCTCTTTTGGTTGTGCTGCACACTGCACAACCATTTAGAGACCTCTGTCCCACCCAATTTAGATAATGTCCCTCTTCAACGTTGCAAAGTGAACTGTATAAAAAAAGTTGTTAGTTACATTTAAGAGAATGAGATCATATCAATATTTGCTGTTCAAATGTTTTGGGTTGGAATTTTGTGACTACTGCTCCCCTTGTAGTGCTGGGCTGTTTACCGTTAAATTATACATGTATAGTATACAATGTATTTGTATCGGGGGGAAAAAACTGGTACCGAAAAAAGAGTCCTGAGACAGCACTGAAGAAAGCTTCTTGGTTGTTTCAGCTCAAATAAATGATGAAAAATGAAAAGAAATGTTCTTTTTTGGAATAAATTACCATTGTTTTGTTTTGTACTGCACCAATAATGCAGTATAGGTATCAAAAAAGTATTGTTCAGGTACCGGTCTCAAAAAACCAAGTATTGTTAAAGTACTAGTATCGGAAAAAATAGTACCCAGACCTAGTGCGGCACAATATATTGCCATATTATCTTTATCCAATATTGGATGATGCAAAATCCATATCACAAGAAGGCAGTATATGTAATACCTCATATCACATTTCTTTAAGTTTTAGTCTGTTTTTGTTCAAATTTAGTCTTCGTCTAACATGAATACATTTCTCATATCTGTCACTCCATGTGAAACCACATCACCAACTTGCCCCACTTTTACTACTTTTTGAGGTGGTCCCCCCCATCCAAAGTCTGGCGGTTCAAGCTTGGCTCTGGCAACAGTGCGTAATGTTGTTGTGTTCTTGGGCAGGGCACTTTAAGAAACTTGCCACCAGCGTATGTACATGAGGGTATGAATGGGAGTGTCTCATGCTTAAACAAAACCTTCAAAACAATAAATAAGAATAAAACTTGAATAATCATGAAACAAAGACAACATTTTCACAACATTAACGCAATTATACTTAACATTTTTTATGTCGTTTTCCATGTTTTGACACTTTTTTGCTGTGTTCATTGTTTCACTTCCTTATTGGTCATAAATTGCCACTTTACAGAGTCAACTGAAATGAATACTTTCCACAGATGCAATGGGGAAAAAAATATTTGGTCAGCCACAATTGTGCAAGTTCTCCTACTTAAAAAGATGAGAGAGGCATGTAATTTTCATCATAGGTAGACCTCAACTATGAGAGACAAAATGAGAAAAAAAAATCCAGAAAATAACATTGTCTGATTTTTAAAGAATCAGACAATGTTTAAGAGGCTCCTCTGTCCTCCACTCGTTACCTGTATTAATGGCACCTGTTTGAACTCAGTATAAAAAACACCTGTCCACATCCTCAAACAGTCACACTCCAAACTCCACTATGGCCAAGACCAAAGAGCTGTCAAAGGACGCCAGAAACAAAATTATAGACCTGCACCAGGCTGGGAAGTCTGAATCTGCAATAGGTAAGCAGCTTGATGTGAAGAAATCAACTGTGGGAGCAAATATTAGAAAATGGAAGACCTACAAGACCACTGATAATCTCCCTCGATCTGGGGCTCCACGCAAGATCTCACCCCGTGGGGTCAAAATGATCACAAGAACGGT
>OMNZ01025408.1:13631-23794 GCA_900303255.1 Lesueurigobius sanzi | reverse complement strand
TGTTATAAATTACTGTAACACAATAAATGGTGTGTGAATAGCAATTCAAACAGTGATGTCATGTTGTAGCCTACTTATTTTCTACAGACCAACAGTGTCACAACAGGGCCACTGTTGGTCTAACTTCAGTCTCATTTAGTGCATATTCTGAAAATATAGTGAATTATTGTTCATAAACAATGCTCAAAGACCTCTGTGTTCTGAGGCTTTGACATGTTCACTCACAGAAACACTTGCTTTTGATTCATTAACTAAGCATTTTGAGCAGGTGAGGTGATTCTGCAATTATTATATTGTATTTTGCTGTTTGTACAAAACATTTTGAGAAATGTACTTAAACTTTTGGAAACATCAGTTCTCACCTGAGAAATGTGCCAAAGTGACTGGGAAAAACTGTAAAACATTCCTCTTTGAATTGGCCTATGGTCAGGTCAGTTTTAGGAACAGCTTTATATCGCACCTTACACACATTTTAACCCCGTCTTTTTAATCTACCTTTTTTGCCACTCAGCCCCTGACTGGCCTATACCTGATTTTTCATATATCTTTTTAAATTACACATAATGGTAGAGGGAGCAAGTCAAATTGATCGTTGTGGTCTAAACACATTCCTAACTTTCACACATTTTATCGCACATTTTTTAAATCCTGTTTCTTCTTAGAGATGAGTTTATAAGCACATTTCACAACTGCCAGGCTCACTTTTTAGGGTCACAGTCACAGAAATGCTAGAAAACCATCCTGTGAACCATGAAATTGACAATAAATGCTTTATATTTAGATGCACAGTATTATTTTTATTAGTTTGCAATATACTAAAAGAGGGGAAAAACTATTTCATTCCACTACTAGGAAAAAAATCAGGTATAGTCCCTGTGGGCAAAATATAGCATTTTCTGTGTCTAGCCGGTCATTAGGAGCATGTTTTGTTTTGTTGGGAACAGTATAGTCCAAAATGTTACGCAGTGCACCTTTAAAATTGTAAGCAAATTAGTTTACAAAAGAAACCATCGCCTCAAAGCGGTCCACAGTGCAATCGCATCCATCCATTCATCCAGAAAAAAACAAAAGTCGGCATCGCCTTAAAACACTCCATCCGTGGCAGAACAGTTTTGACTCTTTGAAAGCCTGGCACATTAAAATAACAGACTGAAACAATTACGGGAATAAGATGGTGCGTGTTTTAACAGCTGCGGAGCAGAGCTGGAGGAGAACGAGTGATTTCTGAGTGACAAGACGAGACGGACCCATCACACCCAGAGACCGACGGAAATGGGAGCTTTTCAGAGTCAAGTCGAAGTCTGAAATGAGTGGGTAGGAATGCTATAGTGACACACTGACTTGACATGTTGAACACAGAGGAGCAGAAAGTGCCAAGTCCCATGATTAGGTGGTGGATAAAGTGTGTATGTCGACAATTACAAGCTGGAAGGAGTTTTGGAATATTATTTGTTATTGATTGATGTATTTTATATGTTTTTTTCAAAGGCTAAATGTCCTCAAAGGGCGCTCTGGGTCAGTTCATGCATGAGTGTGGTATGAGGAAAACTTAAAAACTGATAGGCCCTGTCCAGATTATTGTTTCTTCTGCAACTGTTATTATTATTTACTCAAAAAACAAACAAAAAAACAGCCTAGAAGTAGAAGATTCATTTATATTTCACATTTCATACTCAGCTTCACAGAAAAAAACAGCCGGATATTCGTTAGTGGTGGAAGTACTACATTTCTTACACTGTAGGTGAATAGAGAAAAAGTGTAAATTGAGTCATATCAATTTGAAACTTTTGCTGTGTATTACTGACATGAATATGAGAAAAAAATGTATTGCAAGTTTTCTGTCATTTTATATTTTCATACAAAAATAAGTCATTTTATGCATAAAAATTGTCAAAATTGCCTGTATTTTTTGGCTACGAAATCAGTGTGGATAGAGCGATGTTCCAATTCTTGTGGTTTTATTTTGTTGATCTATGGTACAGAGATTTGTTCAGAGGAGATACTGGACATCATGTTTTGTCTTTGAATAAAGTAAGAGTCATTCCCTTTTCTGTCCGAGCAGCTGCCGATTGGAATCTTGTACCCTCTAACATTAGAAATATGAACACTTACCACACTTTTCGCTTTGTTTGTTCTCATTATTAAAAACAAAACCAATAATATATAAAACTAAATAAAGAGTTTGATATAAACAATGGCTCTTTAACAGAACTGTGATCACTGAGCACACATAGACTGCCCCCTGCTGGCCTCTTGCTCTGTGTCTGTGCATGAGGTTGAATGTTGCTGTGGGACTGTTGGAGTTTGTTTGTTTGTTTGTTGGTTGTTTGTTGTAGTTCACTGTATATACTCTTGGTATTGCTGCAAATGTCATAATGCTAATTGTTCTTTAGGCTGACTGTTACACCTGTCCTGGGACTACAGGCATATTTACATTAATATGCGCTGTCCCAAAAATAAATAAACAAACAATGATGAAGATATATGTAAAAAAAAATCTAATTTCACCTTGTTTTTTGGGTTCAAAACTCAATGAAATATTGAAAAATCCCTCTGAAAAAACCTTCAAAGTATTGTTGAGTACAAGACTGGACAGTTTGGAGTCTGTGGAGCTACTAAAGTAGAGATGTTGTCGCCACAATGTGACAATTTTGAGAAAATTGCCACTGAAGTTACAATTTCCCATATCGTTCTATAGAGAATTATTCATTCGGTGCAATAATTACACTCCTTATTGTAAAGATTTGGCCATTTATTTATTTATTTATTCCCAGGTGAAAGTTGCAAATGCTTCTTGACCAGGGCTATAAGGAGTTCTTCGGATCTCAGTGGGACTTTCCTGGTTCAATAAGAAATAAAATATGACATCTACTCATTATATTTGTTTGTATAGTTTATTTGGAGAGAGATGCTAAGAGACATTACTATATATATATATATTTTTAAATTATTATTATTACTAGGCCTGACTCCAAGATCCACCACCTTAACCACTAGACTACGGCGTCTTATAGCTTGCTTTGTCAGATACGTAATACGCCTACCCTGATTATTAAACGAAGCATTAAAAAAAAAACTTAACATTTCAATGTATTGAGTTGATTTCCAATAATTGTGTTTATTTGGACTGGATTCAAAGAACATCTAAGAAAAAAAACGATGACGTCATAAATAATCTGAATAATAATTTAGCTCCAATCAATACATGAAACTCGCACTGCAATTGTCTGTTTTTTCCTCAAAAGAACACAAAACATTGATATAAACAAAAACAATCAAAAACTTAGTGGTCCCTCCCACAGGAACCATTGATTCAGACCAAAGACCAGCTCAGAGACTGTGGTCCTTGGCCAAAGACCACTCAAGGACCACGGAACAGCGCCCCTAGAGGTGGTCTGTGCAATGGTCCGGACCGGTCCTAAAAATTCACGGACCAGACCACACTTTCGGCTACAACCCCCCCTCCTTCTCTTATCTAATCTTATCTTATTTCCTCCTGCGTCTCCAATCACACTCTTGCACATTCCCGTTTGCATGACTTGCCTCTGGCCTCAGCCGTGTCCCGCTGGTGGCAAAGACTTGTCGCTCCGCACGAGACGCTCCACTCTTTGACCCAAAACATCTGCTGCCGGCGCGGGTCACCCTAACCCCAAACCCCATCTGACAAAGCCACACAGAACGGCAGAAAGCTAAAACTGCGATAATGACACGAAGCCAGCGGACTGTGTGTTGTATCCCAGCACTTGTATCAACACCAGGAGATTCCCGCCGAGCAGCGAGGAACGAGAGGCAGGAGGACAACCACGGGGCAGCAGCTAGAGACTGAAAATGGACTTCCTGGATGGGGTTAAGTGAGGGCTCGAGGTCGAACTTTTCACACCAAACACCATCGCAAACCACATAACGATTGCCACCAAAAGTTTATGTGATCTCTAAGAAGTTTTCCATTGTAGTTTTTCAAAGTTGCCAATTAAATTAAATACACTTCGTTTTGTTTTTGGGGTTAAAATCTCAATAAATCACCACTCGGCAATAAGATGGTCCTGGGTTCGATTCCTGGGCGGGCAGGGCCTTTCTGTGTGCACTTTCCCCTCCTCCAAAGCATCCAAGCAGCTTTTTCCATGGAGGGCCGCAAAGTGTACACGACATGGTTTATTCTTAAATTGGATCATATTTAGTTCTTGATTAGTCCTGATTTAGCCCTGGATTTGTTTAGTCCTGGTCTAGTCAAAGTTTAGACCTGGTTCAGGCCTTCTTTTAGTCCAATCTTCACTGGTTGGGACCTACCGTAATCCAGGATTAGACCTGATTTGGCCCTTGTTTTAAGACCAGGTTTAGACCTGTTGTGACCTGGTTTAGACTAGACTGGGTTAGGGCTGATTTAGTCCTGGAATAAACCTGGTTTAGACCTGGATCAGACCCTGGTTTATTCTTAAATTGGATCATATTTAGTTCTTGATTAGTCCTGATTTAGTCCTGGATAAAGCTTTACTGAATCCTGGTTCAAGAGTCAGATTTAGACCTCGTTTAGACCTACTTTTAGTCCTGTTTTAGAACTGGTTTGGACCTACTATAATCCAGGATTCGATCTGGTCTTGTATTTGTTTTAGTCCTGTATATTTTAGGTTTTAATTGTGTAGAATTGTTAAACCTGCAAAAAAAAGATTATCTCTGGTGATGTGTGCTAATTCAACAAAACAAAAATTGGTCTGAGGACCGCATTTGGCCCCCGAGCCGCACTTTGGGCACCCCTGATCTAATCAAAACTAAAAACAGCATCATTAACTTATGATAAACTATGAGAACATCTATTGCAATAATTGATACTTTTTGTCATGGCAGAGCAGCAAGATCAAACACCCAATTCTCTTCCTAACCCTTGCGCCGTGAGGTTAAACATTCTTCTCACATGTCGGGTAAACAGTTCAGAAGTACAGAACATTTTGAGAATACACTAAAACCGAAGCATGAGCGGAATGACGGATATCGGTTACAATCTCCGGCCCGATCGCTGTTTAAGAAAGAGAGAGAGACTGTTTTACTTCTGTCCAAACACCGAGCGGCCACATTATGTACACGGTGGAAACCTTACACCAGATGATAAGGTGGAAATGTCACTCCATGCATTTCATTTAGGACACTGATGTGGCCTCGAAGCGTTAAGACGGTCTGCTCATGTGTTTTGAGTCAGACAAATTCCTTCAAACGGCCCTCGGTCCCGACAGTGTGAATGAAGGGCTGCTGCTCGTGCCATGGGTCAGACGCCTTTTGGATATACTGTATTAAGGTTATCATGTTTCAGAGGCGGACAGAATAGCCATAAAATATACTGTAAACTCATTTTAAAATAATTTACTCAAGCAGAAGTCTAAAAAGTAGAAAACGTAAGTGAAGTAATGACTTTTTTGGAAGGTAAAATCCTTTTTGCCCTATAGAGTATATTGTAAAGGCAGTCATTAGTGAAAAAATAAGACCAATGTGTGCAGTCTGCATTGTGTCACGGACTGTTTTGTGTCTAGCTGCATATAACTGTCAATATTACACAAAAAAGTATACACATTTTTTTGTCAGCTTTGACTATAAAGATATTTCGTCAAAATCTGCTGAAACATTGTATAGGGCCTTTAACAATATCGACATACAGCACATACAATACAGATGTTTTAATATTTTCCATTTATTACACCATGAAAAACAGTCAAGAAGTAATTGTTAAGATAAGGTAGAACAAATGAATAAAGAAATACATAATAAATATAGTACATACAGTATATAGTACACAATAGTACATGTTTCAGCAGTTTACCCTCTTTATATATAAACTTTCACCTGGAAACAAAATGAATGTCTTAATCTTCAAAATAAGGTGTAATTATGTGGGAAATTGTATATTTAAAGGCCATTTTCTCAAAAAGTTCTTGAGTAGCCAATGTAAACCTTCCAGTCGTGGACTTAACAATATTTTGAAGGTTTTTTCAGAAGGATTTTTCTAAGGCTGGGTATTGCGAACAACTTCATGGTATGTATTTCGATACATGGTCCTCGATACGATACATATCGCGATACAAGAGTATCCTGTCCATAATACAGTACATATTCCATGAAAAATGATCCTATGGGTGTGCTAAAGAGAAGTTTTACTATGCTTAATGTACTCAGTAAGTAATGTGACATCAATCAATCAATCAATCAATCAGTTTTTGTAACGCCCAATATCACAACAGGAGTCATCTCAGAGGTTGGTACAGACACAAAACAAGTCAATATAAAACATCAAACAATGAAATGTCAGCCTGGGGTTTCCCACATCCTGAGACCCTCCCCCGCGGCAAGGAAAAACTCAAGAAAACCATGTGGGACAAAACGGAGAAACCTCGAGGAGAACCACATTGGGGAAGGGATCCACTCCTATGGACGGATGGGCCAGATGGTACCCAGGTCGACGAGCCCCGTAGCTGTAGCCGTAGACATGAACTGAATCAACCATTGGGTCAAACAAGCATATTCAATTAATTTTCTTTTATTACTTTCGCATCTCGATACAGGTGCCTCGATATGATATACATATTGCCAAGCGCTCTGTAACGATATATTGCCGATACGATACACTGAGCACAGCCCTCGATTTTCTATGTCTTATTCCTAGCCTGTTTTGAACCCAAAAAACAAGACAACATTTTTACTTTTCATTGATTTCTTTCCCCTGGCTTATTCAAAAACTCCCCTCTGAAAAGTCAACAAACTAAGCCATAATTGAAATCTGGCTCAATCCATTATTTCCGTTTTGTCATTGAAAATATTGGCAAATTTATCCATTTTTATATGAAACACAAAATGATGGAAAACATACAATACATTATACAGCAACAGTTTGAGGAAAAATTGACTCCAGCGGCGACATTGGCACTGCATATTGACGTGAAATGCCATTGAATTTGAAAAGACAGTAGAATTAGGCTCCACATCTAGCTGTAACTAAAACATGGTTTGGCCGAGCAACGTATTTCCTAATTGCAGTGGCCTTTAAAACTTTTATACCAACAAGCAAACGGATAGCACGACCCAAACCTGTAAGTCGACACTGTATTGTTTTTATAGCTTTGTAAACATTCTCTCAAATGCACTCTTAGTCTACGGCGCAACTCTTTTTTATAATAAATCAAACCCGGCCTCAAAGTACGAGAACGGAATATTGGAGGAGACTTGTGTTTTGAAAAACCCGGATCTCCTCTCCACGGCTAATTGAAATGCACTAACGCTCTGCAATAACGGATCCAACTGGCACAAAACGTATAAACAGCAGAAGAAGAAGAAGTCTATGGCGTTTTAGGGGCGAAACGGTGGCGTGAGTGAGTGAGTGTGCGGGGCTGGACTAAAGAAACACATCTGGATCACTGCGCGAGAGGCCGCAGATCATGAAGATATCCTGCGCGAATCACACGGCAGCCATACTTCTTCAAACGCCCGGGATCGGAGTGTGGCAGGCTCTGAAAGCTGGAACGTCAGCCTTCCTCTAAAGTGGCGTGAAAAATGTGACACGAGATTTCGAGGCTGTGCGTGATCCGTCACTGTTGGAAATGGAAGAAAAATGATATGCGATAACGAGAAAGTGGCTCTCAAGAGGTACTAAAAATGGGCTTCAAGCATTTGTTAAAGTCCTTATTTGTACCTTTCCTACAGTATTTAACCAAACAATGGCCCACTTGAGATTGATTTACATGCATATTATTCAGCTTTTTACTGAACTTAAACAAACTAGTAATACAACTACTTAATCTACTGCAGCTACTACAACTGTAATTTCACCAGTGTTGGGGGTAACACACGATCTGATATCACCAACTAATTAAGAGTCCAGGGCCAATCTCAAAGTTGTTTGTCCAGGAACAATAGGCCTCATTCACGAAACAAACATAGGCACAAATTTGTTCTTAAGGCCAACTTAAGAACATTTTTGGCATTCACAAAATTAGTTCTTAGCTGAAAGGGTTCTTCTGGAAGCACAAATCCTAAGAACAGTCAGGAGGACTCTTACGCACCGTAAATCTGCAGTTTTCGAATATTATCACAGTCAAAATGGACCCAAAAAATCTAAGTCTTTCACAGCATGAGTAACATTTTTCAAAAAATTATTTCACTTAAAAATATATTTTTTAAGAGAATGAAAGTGTTGAGAGGTGGTACAGGGCAGAGATAGTTAGTGTAGACTTTCACAGCTGAGGGCTGCAGCTCGTTAGTAGCTGGTCTTAGTCACACATGTCGTAATCAGAGGAGAGATCAGGATCACCGCATGCTCTTGTCATGCCCATATATGGAAGATTGGAGGGTGCGTCTTTGTATTTACCATAGTCAATATGATGTAAATGTCCTGATAATGAGGAGAGGTGTTCTTAGAGTCACGTTCATGAATTTGGGGCATCTCTCTTTAAAGGGTAACTAAATGGAGTTTGATCATTTTCATAGTCATGACTGCCACCTCTGGCCGTCCGCGTAACTGCAGTCTCCATGTTAAGCTGGTGAATGACTGCTGCCTTGGCCCGAACACGCAACTTTAGAGTGACGGTGCAGGCTTATAGCGGCAATTCAGTGGGATAGGTGTGGGCTCACAGTACAGCGCGGGACATTGCTAGAGCATGTAGGGGGTGGAAAATATATTATTTTTTAAATTTTAACTTCCGTAGAGTCCCTTTACAAACAGTTTTGTCTTAAGAACGCTTCGTGAATCAGACCTAAGTTTTTCTTAAGTTTCTCCTAAGTTGTACTTCATGAATTCATGAATGAGGCTCAATGTTACAGCCAGCCGATCAGGGGTGAAACCCTGAGATGACGTTTAGGAACAGGGAATAGTCTGCATAATTTGATAGCTCTATGACTTGGTTTGTCTGAAAATATACCCAAACCTAACCCTAAACCTAGCCCTAACACTAACCATAAAGATTTCCCTGTTCCTAAACTTAATTTTTGTCATGACATCTCTTTCAAAGCAGACCGTCCACTTTCTGTTCCCTTGTGGTTTGTTTTCTTGTCTTTGTCTCTGTTCATGTCCTGGGTTTTATGTTCTTTCGGCTTGTTTTGCATTCTGGATTTTGGACACTTTTCATTATCGGACATCATAGTCTTTGCTGCAGTGGAGCCTTTGGGTCTTTTCAGGTTTTTGCATCGTAGCATTATTCTCAGTCATTTCAGTTCAAAAGTAACTCGAAACTAACTCAAAGTCGTGGTTTGGTTTAATCCTTATAGCTGACAAATATACCTGGAGACTCTACTTCTTAAACCACTTGTAAAAACTCCAAATATACATAGTTTGTTTTCCTTATGATAGTAGCAGTCATCTCCTCTCCCTCTCTTTCATGCTCTTGTTTATGTTTGTGTCTGTCCATCCTCAAAGACCTCGTTGCCCCTTAGCACCAATCAGCGTTTTTCATTTGAGGCTTTTATCGTCCGCCCTCCTCCTCTTTGTGGCCGCACAGATAGAGCTGGTCTTTTATGCCAGTGATTTTACGGTCGGCTTTGGAGTCTGCCTCAGCGTCAAGGGCAGTATCACGACTGCGGCCCGCAATGTTTAAGAGAGAGCGAATGGTGGATGGAAAAGGTCGACTGTTGTTGAGAAGGAATGAATGCCTTGAGACGCACTGTGTGTATAAGGCGATCTACAAATAAATGTACAGTTTTATTAAAAGTATAAAAGTACAGTTACTATTTAACTGTACTAGCATACAGTTAAAATGTTGCTGCTTTTAATTTCACCACTTCTTTGTGAATGATTAATCTAGTAGCAACAGTATCAAAACATTAGGGGCGACAGTGGTGCAGATGGTAGAGCGTCCGTCACATGATCGGAAGGTCGGGGGTTTGAATCCCGTCATTATGTCCTTGGGCAAGACTCTTCACCCACAGCCCACATGACTGTAATGTGAGAGTGAGTGGTTGGTGGTGGTCTGAGAGGCCGATGGTGCAGATTGGCAGCCTCGCTTCCGTCAGTCTACCCGAGGGCAGCTGTGGCTACAATAGTAGCTTATCACCACTTTGAGAAACTTGTGACACAAGTACAGCACAATACAAATGTAAGCCATTATTATTATTAGCTCAGCTTGCATAGCGTTAGCAGTAGTTAGTTATAGTTAGGAAAAATGAACAAATCTTACCCTGCCAACAAAAAAAAC
>OMNZ01025401.1:0-10700 GCA_900303255.1 Lesueurigobius sanzi | reverse complement strand
CCATTGTAACAATTTGGCACTTTTTGGCCATTTGTAATAATGAAATTGAAAATTTTGGATCCTATTTATATATTTGGTCATAAAATACAGTTTCCCCCCAAAAAAATACAGTTTCTTTTGTGAACACATTTTTAAAAACAGATAAACAAGGATTGTCTCTAGAAGTGGCAAGTCCCCAAAAATGGGGACGCTCCGGCTTAAGAGGTTAATTAAATTCATATTGCTTGGTTGCCATTATGCCCAGTCCCATTCTTTAAATCCTCCTTTGCTTATTTCCTCTATTCAAAGACATGGGTAAGGTGCTTTTTTGTTAGGTGACTGGGAACCTCTGGCTAATAATAATAAGAAAAAAATACAGGTCAAATAAAAATAAAGTCAAATGTAGTCTGTATGTCTGATAATGAAACTCACCTACGCCCCAAAGTATCCAGTCAGGACTAAGGAGAAGATTTCTACTATTGTCTTGTTAATTGAAGGCAATAAAGATCATATCTGCACAACTTTTTAGGCGTTTGTTTTCATTGTGTTTCAGAATGACTGAAATGAAAGTCCAGAAAGTCTCCTCGTAAAACCACCCTGTGTGTACCTGCGCGCTGCTGACACAAAGGATGAAAGTTGACAGCGTGCCTAACTACGACGATGACTCAGCCATAAGTATTTACTGCATGTCATTAATTTTGACACTGGCAGCCGGTTTAGTCGTGGGAAATCCTCTGGAAACAGTTGCGCGCGTCTAGTTGAAACACTTGATTGAAATAGTGTCTGTCTGAACCCATTCTGTCTGTCCTCGCAGGTTTCGCACGGCTACTCATTTATACGTGGCAAAGCTGAGTTTATTTAACTATTCCTGGAGCGACCGGAGAGAGAGGCCGGTCCAAACCACCGTCTTGGCAAAATGGCAACCCAGACAAACTTTGTAATTTTAACAGATTACTCGGTCACTTCTGCCAAATGGAGTGCCTCCTCCAGAGACCGTCACACGTATGAAGCATGTGTTGCACCTTTGTTGTGCTTCCTCTGCGACGACGCCGGGCTTTTGTCAAACTTCGGCTTGGCTTTGAAAGCGAGAGGCTATCGAGTGTCGCCGGTGCGGCTTCTACCCTGCAATTGCGGTCCTGCTAATGGCTATGCTAATATTCATTATTAACGAGGGGAACATCTGGTCGGTCTGCGTGTGATGGTGGCACGAGCCTGCAAGGTGAATGGTGACTCAGAGACGAGTGCTTAAAATGACTTGTTAAGTTTGCTGTTTTAAGGCGTAACAGAAATCCTAAATCCTTTGCAGAATGAATGGACGCACACAAAATACAGTTGAGCTCGAACGTTTACATAAAAACCTTTATTTCACTCATGGTTAGTGGTTGCTTGAAGCCATTTATTGTCAAAAATCCTGTTTGTTTACGCTTTTCAACCAAAATAGCCAAATGTCCCTGATCAAAAGTTTACATATTATGCATCTTGAAACAAACATTGTTTTCAGAGAGTCTCATTTTGTCAGAGAGTCCTGTATTTCAGCTGAAGTGAGTTTTTCCTTTGCTTCAATTTATTTTTGTAACACAACAATATCACAACAGGAGTCATCTCAAAGGTTGGTATGGGCAAAAACAAATCAATATCAGACATCAAGAATGATCAAAATAAGTCACACAGAAAGGAAATGTCACAACCAGATGTAATGTCTCGTAAATAAATACATCGGACAGGGTACCCCACGTCCTTAGACCCTCCTCCACGGCGAGGAACAACCCTTAAAACCACATGGGAGAAAATTAGGAAACCTCAAGGGGAACCATTTTGGGGAGGGATCCACCCCTATGGACGGATGGGCCAGTGGAGAATTTTTGGTCGACCAGAGTCCAATGGCTATGTCCAGCGAGAGTTGCATAGGCCATTAAGTTATTGTTATCATTCATATTAATAGGCTATGTAAACTTTAAAGGGTATGTAAACTTTTGAGCACAACTGTATGTCAGGTTACTATTTCGTTAATCCCAATTCCAGGCTATAGTGTAGCCTCCATTAAAGCCTACTGCACTCTGCCATACATGTGATACCAGGATACCTTTCTACCCATTTCCCCTTTCCCTACTGGAGAAGTGACCTAGTTTTGAGTGTTAATGCACATGTGTGGCTGTGCGAGGCTGAGAGAAGCTGTAACATCTCTGGGCACGAAGCTGCAGGGAGAGCGGTGTTGTTTGGGAAAGCACTGTCCACACTGGAGAAGACGGATGTTCTGACAGACAGACAGACTCGTTCCCCTCGAGAAGTCTCTCCACAAGGTCACCTCCACCTCTTTGCCCTGCGTCTTCTCCTTGTCAAATACATGCCCAAGCTTTTTCCCCTTGACTTTCCGCTCCGTTTTGCTACATGCCTGTATGTTTTTTCTACTCTTTAATGGCTTACGCAGACCGATCAGCAAGGCCTTAGCCCTGAGAGTTGAGTTTGTGTGCTAACGAACCCACAAGCTCATTAGAATCTCAAACCAAGCTGGCCACTCACTCGACTCATTTCCTCGCCAGCTCCCTCCCTTTGGACAAATACCATTTCACCCCTCAGCCCGTGCAGATTAATCCTGTTAATGGTGAACATGGGTTGAATGATGGGGCACTTATCTGAGCCGGACACGGGCACTGAAAAGCCCTTTGGCGCGATAGCCGTAACATGCCTCCAGCTTATGTCTCAATGCCTTTGGATGAGACGGAGGTTAAGGGGAGGGACACACTAGAGGAGATCTTAAATTGTCTGTCAGAGACCACAGACACTGGCTCGCTCATTCCTAAAACTTTATATTGAGTACCACCACATAAAGAACAATACAATACTTAGCCTTCCATCCAGTTTGATGTTCAATAGAATGAACACTACACTGAATAAACCAGGTCTGAATAACTAGGACTGTTCTAGTTTACAATAAGCCTAATTAGGTTTAACATACAAACCGTTAGAACAGCTCTTGCATTCATATGTTGCGTTCATTTCTTATAGGCAGACAAGTTTCGGTCACTCTTATATCCACGGTTTTGTGATGAAAGATCAAGTGTTATGACCATGGCAATTCACAATTCAAAACGAAATCCTACATATTTTTTAATAATCAAAAGTTCTGAAAATGGCGTGGGGAAAAAAGTGACTGAAAACTGTGTGAGGCAACAACAGCAGAGAGCAATGATAGTAACTGCGGTGGAAGTGGCTGATTGGAGAAAGCGCTGGACCCCACACACTGGCTGGCAGGTGCTTTATCTCATTGTAAATGGATATGAGCGCTCTCCGTGAACCATTGCCTAACTAATGTGGCGTACGAGTTTTACAGCAAATTAAGGAATGGCTTGACCAAAGATCATTTGAGTTTCTTTCTACGTTTTGAAATTGTGGATTTACAGTAACGTGAATCAGTGAGGATGCAGTATATTCTCATTGGTGACATTCATTTATGAATGAACACATATGGAATTGAAATTTGGGATTTTCTCAATGAACTTCACGGTGTAGTCAGCAGAAATGGTTTTCACAGGGCCGTTGACAACACAGACTGTTGTGGCCCTGTGTCAACAACCCTAGAACTTAGCCCAGGGTGAGACAATAGAGAGGTAACAGCCCTATTAAGTATGAATAGGCTGAGATGTTTTCCAACCTTTAGTACCAAGAGAGGAGGGACTTAGAGGTTGTCTCCTCCTTCTGGTTTGCTCTTAAGAGACCCACAAACATGTTTAAGTCTTTATTTGCTGAGAACGAGCTTTGGACTAAGATCGAAACATCCTACACTTCTACTACAGAGTGACTGTAGTAAAGACTGAAGAATCTTGGCGTATGATGGACAACTCCTGTACGACTGAGAACCTACACAGACAAAAACCTTTATTTCACTCATGGTTAGTGGTTGGTGAAGCCATTGATTGTCAAAAAAAAATCTGTTTGTTTACGCTTTTCAACTAGAAACTAGCCAAATGTCCTTGATCAAAAGTTTACATATTGAAACAAACACACAGAGTCCTGTATTTCAGCTGAAGTGACTTTTTCTTTGCTCCTGAACAATGTTCCTAACAGTTGTTGAAGGTCATGTAAATGTTAGATCAGGGACATTTGAGTAGTTTCTTTTTCATTATGATTTCAAAAGAGTAAACTTAGTTCTTTGACAATAAATGGCTTCACACAAACCACTAACCATCAGTGGGAAAAAAGATTGTGTTCACTCATTCCTGCACAATTAGTAGTTTGTGTTTATACTCATTTTGCTGTGTTGTTCTAATAATATATCACTATAAATGTATTCTTATTCTATTTAAACACACAGGATCCAGAATTGGCTAAATAAATCGCCTAGTTCCATTTTAAGTGACTGAGAAATGCCTTTGCAGCAGTGGTAAGAGAAATACATAGCCGAGATAGTGCTCTCTCTCTCCCTGCCTGCATGTCTGACATCAGCTGTTGCTCAGGCCCCAGCTGCCCGGTGTGTTGACTCTCGAGTGATAGCTATCAGCATTTGCCACATGAAAGAAGTTGGACTACAGTTTCTAAAAAAGCAGATGAGAAGCAGAGATGGGGAGGCCATGTTGGGATCCTGGCTACATTTAAAATTGAGATAAATGAATAATCCGGGTGTTTTTCTAAGCATATCAGGCGGAATATAAATCATTTCCTTCCTCAGCAAAGCGCTCATGTTGGATAAGACAGAGCCTTTGAGGCACTACAACCGTTTTTGCATACTTTAGATAGGCCTTAGCCCAAGGGAACGTGCATTTACAATATCACTCATCTAGAGTCTTGATAGAGACAAAACCCTTAATATACTTCACATGCTTTGAGAGGGAGTGAACCTGTTTGCGTCATGGGTTAAAATTACCTCGCAGAGGCCTTCGGAGTATGCCACAAGTGAAGTCTACTGTACACAGCGCTGCTATCTGAGGTATGTCCCCCGAGCTGCACCACGCCGGCTCTTTGCCTTATGAATGCTCAAGTTATTTAGTCTCAGTGGTGGAAAGTAACAAAGTAAAAAGTACAAATTATGGGTACTTTCACTTTACTTAATACATTTATGATGAATACTTTTTTGCCTCATTTTAGAGCCTGTATCTGTACTTTCTACTCCACTGCATTTTAAAAGTAAAAGTCCTACGACAAACTGGTTTAGACATGGTTTAGTCCTGGTTTAGACCTGGTTTAGTCCTGATTTAGACCTATTTTAGACCTGGCTTAGTCCTAGTTTAGACCTGGTTTAGTCCTGATTTAGACCTATTTTAGACCTGGTTTAGTCCTGATTTATACCTATTTTAGTCCTGGTTTAGTCCTGATTTAGACCTATTTTAGTCCTGATTTAGACCTATTTCAGACCTGGTTTAGTCCTGATTTATACCTATTTTATACCTGGTTTAGTCCTAGTTTAGTCCTGATTTAGTCCTATTTTAGTCCTGTTTAGTCCTGATTTAGACCTATTTTAGCCATGGTTTAGCCCTAATTTAGACCTGGTTTAGTCTAATGCTCCTTTAATAAACTCCTGTAGGTTATTCCAAAGTCTGAAATATAAAAGTTACTATAATGATGTAAGGAACTAGTTTGTTAATCAGAAGGTAAGGCTATGGAACACATTACCTCTTTGAGGTATAACCCCAAAAACAATGTATTATGTTGGTGAAGAAGAGGGAAAAACACATCCAGCAGCATCTTAGTATGTAATCACCCAACAACGAGCCTATAAAATAAAAGAGAAGGTGCTATTTATACAAAAGGTTTACTAGTTCTGTACAGTTTATGCTTTCAGCAAATGAGTAAATCAAAATGGAACTTCCACTGAGCCTGAGAAAAGTGCATTAGACTTGAGTTTATCGGGATTAGCTGGGATTTTATAAGATGAGGTCACTCCTCTTGGTTCTTTGTCAGATGGCTTCCCTATGTTTTGCCTGTTTTTGACGACTTGGGAGGATAAACTTTTAATACAATTGTATACAGCATTTCATTGGCTTGTGAGGCTTTTGTCCTGTGCCCACAAATAGCTGTTTTTATGTTAAGCGGCATCGTTTGGTTTACATCTGCTAAAGCCCTCCTTGTATGGGTCACAAGCTCCCTCTCTCTCTCTGTGTCTCTGCCCCTGGCCAGTTGCATTCAGGGAAGTGCGCCTATTGTTATGCAAATCCTGACGGGACACCAGTCACCCATGCCGCTAATTACACTGTTGGGGCGCAAACTTTACTGACATCACCAGGGTGAGTTTTGCAACGCACGGGCTGAGAATATCCCAAGGTGGAAGAGAGGGGGGGCAGAGAGAGAGAGAGAGAGAGAGAGCGAGTGAGGGAGAGAGAGAGAGGAAATAACAGGAAGTAAAGGATGGAGCCCTTCAGATTAAACAAGCCAATCGCGTATCTTGCCGCTTTATTTTTACGCGTAGCCAAAGTTCTGGATTTGGTCCATCTCTGCCTAATTAAGAAGTTGGCTGTGAATTGTTTGCCATGCATTGCTTAATCAGCATTATTGGAGATTCAAGAGTATTGTCCGATGTATTACACTCGTCTTGTGCAAAGTTCTGTTTATAAATATCAACGTGTGTGCGTTGCGCCCAATGAGTCAAGTGCGCGTAATTTACTTGGCTATGCGTAATTGCGCTTTCTGTTGTTTTATTATGAAGGCGTTGAACGGAAGTCGAAAGTTGATTCCTCTGCTCTTGACTGTTGGAAGTGGTTAAATTACCTTTTCAGTAGGCTCTCAGCAGCGGGCGCAATAGCCTCTCTGCCAGCCTCTATTCGGTTTTTACGCATCACGGATTTACTTTTTATCGCGCCTCTTAAAGGAGAGTAGTTGCTGTGGGGATTATGTTTGATGTTTTTCATGTGTTTGGAACAAAGTAGCCTACTTTCTTTTTTTTTAATCGCACTTGGGTCGGCCGCTCGTCTTCGCTTTCTCCTCGTTCGCAGAACTCCGGAGTATGTTTTGCGGAGTGCGCGGCGCGGCTCACGTCGACTTTTAACGGGGGTCTATATGTAGCAGTAGAGGAGTTCGCATTCTTCTTGAGAGCGGGTGGCAAGCTTGCTGTGTGTTTTAAGGTTGTCTAACAAATAGTGCAATGAAGTGGACTTTCTATCAAAGCTTCGACACCACGTCTAACGCAGTGGTCAGGACTATGGCTGCTGTCCGCAGTTTATAAGAAGGTAAGCCCAAGATTATGAACAATTTGTGACCTATCTGCTGACTTAATTTTTGCTTAGTGTGACTATAGTCTTAAAACAAACACAACTTGTGTGTATCCGTACAAAAAATGATTTGCATATAATAAGATATATCAAATTTAACCTTGCAGCTAAGTTTAAAGTCCCAGGGTCTTTGACAGTGCCCGCTCTGCCACACTTGAACCCACGACACGTAAATAGGGCGTCTGGACTGGGGCCATATCTAACCTGCCCGTGTGTTTGGACCTAACACTACGGTGTGGTTTATGGTGGTAGATGTCCCAGTGCGGACGTGGTCTGCTGCGTCAACCCCCACCCACCCCCTGGAGCGCTCTGCCCTCACTGCGCTTTCCACAAAGCTGCGCTGTCGAGTAATAACACTTTAGATTTCACCTGCTAGTTATTATTTGGGAATTATGCATCACTAAAGCCTGTAACTTGTAACAAATCAATGTTATATACTATTGTTTCATCGTTACATTGTTGCAAACTCCTGCCATGGGGCAATAACATTTTTTTTTAGTTTTGTTGTTTGAGCTACTTTGGCACTTTAACTGTCCCTGGGTTAGCAGCACATCGAAAGCACAAAAAAGAATGAGTAGTTTTCCACAGACAGCAGCTGGTTGTGTTCAGACCAGGATGAGCAGTTTGCTCAAATATTTCTGCATCCCCTGAAGTAATTCTAAATCTGCCATCTGCTAAAATCTGCTATTGCCACAGAGACAAATGAGAGCTGAGCTGGTTTATTAAAGTCCATAGACAAAATAAGGCATTCACATGTGTCCTAGTAGGGTCTTACTTTTAGACCCTTAGACTGTCTCTTCAATGACTGTTCCTATCCAATGCACCAGCGCTTTATGGAACAAGTCAACTCTGTATGAATAAGTAATGTGATCCGGACTTGAGTATAGAGTGGCTGCAGTTGGAAAGTGCCCCAGTTTGATGTTGCACAAATATCTTTATGGCCTTCACTTTCTCTCTCTCGCTATTGACTGCTACTAGACTTTGCATGTGGACCATAAGGCCGTAAAACCAAAAGTGCAGCCAATTGAGAAACGCTGCCTTAAATCCCTGTCCTTGGGAAACATTTGTCATCTGTCTTTATGAGGCGTTCAAAAAAGTTTTATTTACAGTATGTTTCTGTAAGTTGTTCTAAAATATGTGTGAGTCACCTTTGCATGTCCTCAGAATATACTGCATCTGGTTGCTAAATGCCAGCTCATGGAAAATCTCTGTGGGGCCTGAGCCTTGTAAAAAGAAAAAAAAAAAAAAAAAAAGCGCCCCCTCCAAGTCATAGAAATAAGCTGCGCCAGAAAATGCAGGACCAATAAACATACCTGGAGGACAGACAACTTCAGGTATGCTTTTTATGAGAAAACTATATGTAACATTGAAAGACAGAGGATGATTTTGGTATGTGTCTGCATCCTTTTTCGTAATGTTTTGTAGCAGCCCTGTGGCCGTAGGAACACCTGGTTTGGAGTTTGGAAAAGTAAAATGGAACTAACCAAAGATTGCTTGAATATTGTCCCTTGGGAAGAGCTTTGGGTATAGCGTGTGTTGGGTGAAATGTTTGTACAAATAAGATTACCGTCCCAAATAACGCCTTAGAAAGTTGTCGAAACTATAGTGATGTAGCCAGAAGATGCAAAGAAACACATATGGAAATCGCTGAGGCTAAAATGAGCCCTTTTTACTTTCACAGCAGGTTTGTAGTTCAATCCTCTTGCATTCTGCTGCATTGTTGGTCTCCATCAACCTCCTCAAAGCAAACTAGTTAGATATTAGATGCAGTTTCCTTGGATACAGTGCTTGCACCCAGGAGTCGCCAATGATTATTAACCTGATACGGTGAATGATTTCCCACTGACATCATGGAGCTGCAAAGTTACTGCCCCCTGAGAAGTTTAAGCAGTTGACCAATGGGGAGGCAGCCTTTACAACCCCCCGGAGAGCGAAAGGAAGAATCCGAGGTGAAAGCAGCTCTTTTTATATCGTTTATGAGGTGTTTTTAGTGGAGTTAACTTGGGTGACAGGAGTTCCCTAAATCTCCCCTAATTGAAATCGCAGTGATTAGGAGAGGATTAAGGCTGGGTAAAGGGGAAGCCCCAAGCATGGCACTGATAGATAGGTCAGCAGGTAGGTAGATGGATAGATGAAAGATTTATGGATGGGTGGGTCTGCAGTAAACAGTTGTTAAATAGCTCTTTTCTAGGTCTAGTATAACTTTTCTTTTTCATTTTAAATTAATAACTGATTGTCTTTGGAATAATGTGAAATGTTTTCTGCACAAGGAAGATACACTCCTCGGGATGTCAAGGTTAACCGTTTGTATGATTATCGCGATTATAAAAGCTCACGGTAGGTTAATCGTTAGAATTTTAGGACTCAAGGTTAATCTTTCTCCTGAGCCACAGTTTGCATGTGTCCGAACGGAGAGCACTCAACGGTAAAGGCTGAAGAAATCTCCACCAACAATACAAAAGTCAGCTGCAGGTTAAATAATCCAGTGTGCAAAGAGAAAATCGTATTCATCTTGGCATGAAAAATGCATAATGTTACCAAGGAGTCCCAAAAGAACCATGTGCTGCACTGTTTGTTATATCATGGTAAATACCAAGACCTAAACCTGGTCTGAACCTGATTTAAACCGGATTTAAACCTGGCCTATACCTTGCCTAAACCTGACCTAAAACTGGCCTACACAATGGCCTAAACTTGGCCTAAAACTGGTCTAAACATGGCCTAAACATGATCTAAAACCGACCTAAACCTTGTCTAAACATGGCCTAAACCTGGTCTAAAATGGGCCAAAACCTGGTCTAAAACTGGCCAAATCTGGTCTAAAACTGGTCTAAACATGACCTAAACCTGTTCTAAACATGGCCTAAACATGATCTAAAACCGACCTAAACCTTGTCTAAACCTGGTCTAAAATGGGCCTAAACCTGGTCTAAAACTGGCCAAATCTGGTCTAAAACTGGCCTAAATCTGGTCTAAACATGACTTAAACCTGTTCTAAAACTGGCCTAAACCTGGTCTAAACATGACCTAAACCTAGTCTAAAACGGGCCTAAACCTGTTCTAAAACTGGCCTAAACCTGGTCTAAACATGACCTAAACCGGGTCTAAACATGACCTAAACCTGGTCTAAAACTGGCCTAAACCTGATCTAAAACTGGCCTAAACCTTGTCTAAACATGACCTAAACCTGGTCTAAAACGGGCCTAAACCTGGTCTAAACATGACCTAAACCTGGTCTAAAACGGGCCTAAACCTGTTCTAAAACTGGCCTAAACCTGTTCTAAAACTGGCCTAAACCTGGTCTAAACATGATTTAAACCGGATTTAAACCTGGCCTATACCTTGCCTAAACCTGACCTAAAACTGGCCTACACAATGGCCTAAACTTGGCCTGAAACTGGTCTAAACCTGGCCTACCCATGGCCTAAACCTGGCCCAAAACTGGTCTAAACCTGGCCTATCCATGGCCTAAACCTGGCCTACACATCACCTACACTTGGCCTAAACCCAGTCTATACCTGT
>OMNZ01025400.1:0-25402 GCA_900303255.1 Lesueurigobius sanzi | reverse complement strand
TAAGTCCCGCGTCAGTCATGACTACGCGTTGAAATAACTACGTGTTTGAGAATTATTGGACAAATTACGTTGTTTTTCTCTTTCATACAGCAGTATTTGATTGCAGTATATGATTACACGATAGGAGACGATACCTAGCTTACAAACATGGACTTGGTGAAGCAGAAAGATCACGATATAATGATAAGCTACAGTTAATTGGGGGCATTGACCCATATGAAATTGATCGTTTGTCCAGTGATGTGTCAATATTACCACCAGTAATCACATCACTATCAAATAATAACCAAGAACAACACTTGGGAATTCGCTTTTTTGAAATTTCCTACCTTCTCCCAGTAGTTGTATTGGCACCTGCCCTACATCTGAAATAGAATTCTACAACGTGAACGCAAACCATTAAAAAGTGAAACTATCTTTAAAAAGGTATCACTAAATTTAATAAAATCATACATACCAGACACGAAGTGGGTTGAACAGACACGAACATTGCTGAGGTTTTTGCCGGTAAAGTCCTGTCCAATTTTGGCTAATCATTAGGAACTCTACAGTACCAAAGCTGATGGATATATTTACACAACAGTTTGTTGTAAATATTACATGACTCATCAATAACAAAAAGGCAATATCAGCTCAACTCAGACCTGCAGTTTGACCAGAAACACAAAATGGCGGCCCCCATTGCAACTTCCTGAATAAGGTGAATAGAGTTTGGGAAAACCCACTGTTGCCATGGAAATCCGCCATGTTTGCAGCTGCTAGAAAACGTTGTCCATAGACTAACATTGGCAAGAAATGTTATAAAAAGTGGAGAAAAGAGCCGAGGAACAGCTCCGTTAGCTGCTAAGTCACTTCTGGTAAATACATCTAACTCACTGTACATAGTGTCAGAATGCTTTTATTTGAATGATAACTCCAATATTTTACCTTTTAAAACCTCCATTAGTTTATTGTGGAAAAAACCTGCTGCAAATCCCAGAATGCTTTGCGATATGACATCACATTACCTAACTCTATAGCTGATTTACATGAGGAGCGCACACAGACTCAGAGAAGAGGGAATGCTTTGAAAACCTCAAAAAAAGTTCTCATGTAAAGGGAGCATTTTACTGAGATTGATGAGATGCAGGACACAATTATCTTCCAGATGAAGCAGACAGATTTAGGTGAATTTATATGAATCAATTTTGCCCATTTCGCCCTGTTCTAGTTTTAACTGTCACATTCACCTTTGTCTTTCACATTATGTTTTACTACTTAGTTTTCTTCAGTAAAGAAAATTGGCAATAAAAAAAAAGCGTGGAACATTTCAAATATATGTCAGGATCGGAAGACATTGAGCTTACCTGGAAATGACGGTAGCTGCCCGAGTTAAAAATTACAGGTTGAGGTGCCCTTGCTGCTCCGCGTGTAAGACGTCAGTGCACAGTAGTAAACCCTGTGTTGAATCATTAACTGTAGGAAATAGATCATTAAAAGTTCAAAAGAGATCTAGGTTAAACTCACATAGTGAACATTATACCCTTTAAAAACTTAAAAGGCAGGAGGAAGAGGACTGCTGCTGTATGAATACTCCAATGAGCCAAGTAGCCCTGAGGCGGCCATCGGAGCATGTCCTCTGAAGACAGCCTGGCTAAAGTTGGTCATTGACGACATTTACATTTTAAACATTCGCCTACACATTCAGACAGATGTGACTTAGTTAGTGAGGGACCTCCCAGGGCATTGCTCAGACCCATTTCAGCCAATCAGCCGCTGTGACACAGGCCAGAATGGAAAAAAGAAAAAAGCAGAAACATATGAAACTGTATGTAAATATTGTAAGTTTATCAAGTACACTCACTCACACCTAGATGGAATTGGTGAAGTTTCCACAATCCTTCCTTCAACAATCTCAAATTAAGTCTGTAAAAGTTTATGTGTAATTCATATACTTTTTTTTTTGCCTTCAGCGGTGTCAGAATTTGCAGTCGGGGTCAGGGCATATTGACAAGATTAAAAATCCTCAATGCAGGGACAACATTAGTATGTAGCACTGCATTTCTTAATCTGACAAGAAAACTTCATCTTAGCAACAAAGTAGAAACCTAAAATCTTTAGTTAAGTTAAAGAGGACTGACCTAGAACATGTCCAAATCAGGACTAAACCGGGACCTTGTGTGGCTTTAGAATCACAGGCTGCTATTATTATATACCTATTCAAAACAGTTGAAGTTTTTGAAGATATGTTTTTTTTTTTCATCTATACAGGACGTGACAAGACATTATTATCAAACCAGAAACAAATCTACAACTCCAAGGTGAGCTGCGTCTCCGTGAGGACTTTAGGATTCCGTCTGACTGAGATTCCCACATTTTTTGGCAACACATCTTTAAACAAAAAGGCAAGGTAACTTAAAGCATGCAAAATTAAATTTTTCCTAATTTAGTTCCAGTTTATATTTGTTTTGCCTCTGATTTTTTCTCACTTAGTCATACTGTGTGATTTACAAGTGAATGCAATACTATTATTATCACAATATTCAAGACAATTTCAATGTTTTTTTTTAACATATCGTACAGCCCTAATGCACTTGTCTCTCCTTATAAACTTAAGTCAATAAAAAAGCGCTTTGCACCTCTGACACACCACCCCCTTCAGCTCCTTGATCTTTAAATGACTCAAAATGCATGACAATGAAAGAAAATCTACTAAAAAATGTACTATTTCCTCCAGCATTCGTTAGTCTCATCAAACGAGTCGATTCACTGTCCGGCAAGAGCTACATAATGGAGAGAGTCACATGCGAGATAGGCCCGTGTTGGTCAGGGAGATGCCCTTTGAGACTGTGCCCTAATGATGACCCAAGGCTCACTATTTGTACTGCCCTTTTCAAGATTATCCCTCTCCTCTGCGCAATTTCACCTCTAAATTTGCAAGCGTCGATCTATACAATTTATATCAATGTTCATTCCAAATGCATTCAAATTATTACTAGGTTAGACAACTTCACAGTATTATGTTGAAGGTGAACTTGTTGAAGAATTCAAATGGTCCACACAGATTTTCAAAACATTACATTGGAGAAATGTGATGCAAAGACAAGACAAGGCTCTTGATCTGGATCTTAACAAAACACAAACACAAAAGGTAATATACAGGTTAGGCGTGTGACAATATATTGATTTTCCGATATATAATCTTGTGGCACGATACGATACCGATACTTTTTATGCTAATATCATTACTTTTGATGACGTAATGCAAATTAATCAATGGCGTCATGAATATTTATGAGACTGCAGAGCTCCACAGCTTTCACAGTAAATTTAGTTCATTTATTTAAAAGACAATGTGCAGTTACATTAAGAAGATGGCTGCACCATGCTAATTTCCATCAAGTAGAAGCCTGTAATGGTCAATAACACAGTCAGGACAGTAGAGGGCAGCACTACCATTGTAAGAACCTTGTACCAAACACTGTAACTTTTAATGATCGTGTTTATAATTTTGAATAAAATTAACTCGTGGTTAATATCTTCATTTTGGAAACAGATGTGTTTAAATGTAAATGTCATCTGTCACTATTCAAGAAAAATAATAACAATGCACATGAAAACACATATAAATCATAAATAAATAAGGAGCGTATAGTTGTTTATGAAGTAAAAATGTTGCTAATGTTTCTTTAAATATAGTCAAGAGGGTCTGGCTGCAGACGACGGAGGAGTGGAGCTCCACAGGAAATGACGTCACCTCCACTTTTATTTTCGCGACCTTTAGTGAAATTTCTATCAATAACATGACTTTAGTAAACTCCACTAACCTTAAGGTTAGGGTTAGATTCAGGGTTAGTTTGGATTAGTTTAAACTAGCGTTGTCCTGTGGAGGTGATGTCATTTCCTGTCAAGCAGCTCCACTAGTCACGTGCCCCTCCAGCGTCTGCAGCCAGACCCTTCTCAAAACTGATATTTTGCCTAAGTTATTTTGTGCCATGTATCGCGTATTGTATCGAATCGTGAGGTAGATAGAGGTACCCACCGCTAATAGCAACAGCATGGCAGTTAGCGTTTCATCACAGCAACAGCAGCAAAATTAGTCCAAGTTTTTATTGTTATACATACATTTGCAATGTTGAAGGTTCTATTTGTGTTTAGATTTTAAATGTGCATAAGCTATATTGTATATAATGACCTGCAACTCCACATTTCTGTTTGATTAATCTGCATGAAGTCATCTTTAAGGTCTATACATTTCTATTCATAGGCAGTGTAATCAATAGCCTCATCTACTTACAAATATTATTCAAGTACAGTATGATTGACACTGACAAACATTACCTTAAGCCAAATCCCAAGTCGGATAGCCCCAGCGTGTCACATGTGGCTATTTAAGGAGGCTCCACACATCACTTTTTGAACAATGAGCAGTGAATCTCTAGTGTTTTCTTTGACCTTACGAGCCAACTACAAAAAGTGGAGCGATCGATTGCTCCCCTCAGAAGAAGCAGCAGTAATGTAAAAAACAGAAGTGGGAGCCAGATGAACAGCTGTATTGAGATAAAGCGTCACCCCATATGCTGAGGGAAAACAATCTCTGCACATTATGAAGATGAAAAAAATACACTTAATCAACTAACATTGATATTACTTCTGGCAATTAGGAGCATGCTGGTAATGATATGAGTTTTCAGCTGTAAATAATTATGCTGCCTGGGGGCCACACTTTAATTCTCGGCTGTATCTATAAACAATAATCAAACCAACAGCGGGCTAAAAGTTGGAGATTTGTGGTGAGCGGAGCAGCGGTGGAGGAGCGGCTTATTGGAGCCCTGTGGTGATGCCGCGAGTCAGGGTCACCTTCAGGTGCTCTCTCTCATCTCTGCTGCAGCACCAACGCTCAGCTCCATTGATTAGAGCGCGCACGTGAGCAGGTGCACGCAACACACACACACTCAGCCGCAATGTGAGGGATTAGCAGGCGGACATTATAGAATCATCATTCATCTAAATTGTGATTTTGTATGTAATTAACAACTTACTCTTTTACTACAATGAGGATAGTATACTGCACTGTATTTGATGTTAGTTTCTGTTGCAATGGGCTGTAGATATTGCAGAAAAGTTACAAGCTATGTACTTTTTGTGACAGTTCCAGCTAGGGCCAAACAATGAATCGATATTGAATTGACATGCAGAGGCTCTAACAAAAAAAAAAGAAGAAACACAATAGAAGAAGACGAGACTGGTGAGAGAAGTGTAATATTACCGTAATGCATGTGTTTTTTTTGAGATTTCCCAGACCTTACATTTCCATTCTAAAGCCTCTCCATGACTTTTAATAACTTCTATAAGCTTTAAGCCATCTCATTCCAAAAACACATAGAAAGTGCATATATTAACAAGAGTGATCATTGACGGCTAACTTTCCCTCACTGTCAAGCAGGAAGTGGCAGCTTGCTGATGTGTAGAAACTAAGATGAAGAACATAATTAAGAAAACGTATGAAAGCCGGCGCCTGGCCTGAGATTAATTAGCTGAGTGTCGATAGCCTCATCAATATCCGATTAACTAATGACACATGGCCCAATGAGTGCTATTGATCCGCCCCACGTCTACTGCGCCGCGGCGTTAAAAGGCTGAAGTGGCCCTTCACTGGGGAGCGAGCTGAGGAGAGGGCCATAATGCATAAAGCGGGGCCTGCCCAAAGTTACATGTGCTGACGTCAACATGGAGGCTCTGACTTTGATAGTTCGCTCACTGTCTGGGCTATGAGCGATCTAGGAAATACAGGTGCTGGGGTTTTAAGTAAGTGTGTTGATCAGACGGAGATTTAACATCATTTATCAAGACCGGTGCTAAATAGTAGTGTTGTTCCGATACCATTTTTTCTCATCCGATCCGATACCGATATTTGGACTCAGAGTAGTCACCAATACCGAGTACAACTCCGATACCACGATGTAAATAAAAACACTAGCAAAAGTCTGTAAAAAGATGCCAAAGCCCATAGCACATGGCTCATTCTGCATATAACATGTATTCTGTCAGGATTCTGTTTCCACTCTAAAGATCAAATGAAAGCAAAAAAGAAAACACAAATGTATCTGCTGTGATCATTAGAGGGTTTAGTGTTTGCAGAGCTCAGAAAAACACATTGTGGTATCGGATAGGTTTTGGTTCAGGTACTCGCCGATACCGATACCTGAAAAATCTATGGTATCGGCATGAAATCCGATACCAGTATCGGTATCGGAACATCCCTCCTAAATAGCGAGTGCGAATTGAGAAATAAAATATGCTATTTTGTGGCGGTGTTGCACCAGATCATGCTTATTACAGCATTAGGCCCTCAAATCTGATATATTCTATGTGAGTGGAAAATGCACAAATAACTGGGCTGCTGATCCACATACTACTCGTAAAATTGACCCTTTTGAGAAACTAATTCCAAGAAATCTGACAATGGGGCAAGATTGTGATACTTAAATGTTTACAAGGTACGTGAGAGTATATGTTGCATTCATACTAAAATAAGATAAACACAATGAACATAAAAAAAATGGATAAGAACTAAGTATCAACAATTATTCTGGCAATAGCTTTGGGTGCTCTTATAAAGACAATAGGATCCAAAGCTCCAAAATACCCCTACAGTCATAAGCGTTCAAATCACATCTAACTAATGTGGGCTCATGGGACATCTGTGTGATTGCTGTGACCAATACTGAACTTCTCCAGCTTTACTACAATTCCCATCTTTCACTGATAATTAAAACTGACCCCAAAGGACCACCCCTCCCCAAAACGGGGAGAAAAAAAAAAATCCCAATCTAGATTAATATTGGAAGAATGGCCAACATCCCAAGTTAGCCTTTTTTACGATAATGATTGTAATGATGATAATGAAGGCTTGGATGAGGGATGAAGCAGTCCCCTGTCCTGAAGTTGAGTCTCTATACAGGTTAATTAGGTAAGATAACATCATTAGCCACTCTCATGCCTTTGCCGAGAATTAATTGGATAAGATGGAGATTTAGGTCTGTATTTAATCGCATAAATGATCGGCGACAGCTCAGACCAAGAGATGCGGGGTCAGAATTGGTGAGCATCTTATTTGGTTCACATTTGCACAGTCTAATAAGCAACGAATGCCTGTGGTTTGTGCCGAAGTGGCTCTAGGATTGCAATGTGCGCTAACGAGTGGTTGTTCTGCCTTGGTGGCCTCTGATTGCTTTGTTTGGACTTATACACAAAAGACACAACATTTTCACAAAAACATAGAAAACACCATTACACCTAAGATTTTTCTTCAATGTTTATACCTAGTTTCCCCTGTATTATATTTGTTCACTTCCTTATTAAACATGGGCACAGGACATGACATACGTAGAGGTAAACAACCCACTGTTGCCGTGCCAACCATATTATACCAATGTGAAATGAGTCAGAATCGTACAGAACTTTCCCTCTTAAATAAACTAAATAAAAGTAACATTTCCCCCAACTTTTCATCATTAAATTGCCACTAAACTGACGTAAAACCAAGATTATTACTTTCCATAGATTTTATCCATCAAACTAAGTTATAATTACAAAATGATTAAAACTTTGACATGTTAAAATGTCTCATATATTTAGCCTTGATTTTAGTAATTGTTACTTGCCAAGTAAAAAAAAACCCTAGTATAGTAAAAGTATTTGTGCTCATCAAACAAGAGAAAGTAAATTGTGATTTATTATCTAATTTTAAGTACAAAGAGATGTTTTTTTTATTTATTTTTTTACTTTATTATAGTTTTACTTGGCAAGTCCAAATTATTAAGGTCAAATACTCACGGGATAATTGGAATAAAAAGGTAAGCCTGTCATGATCAGGTCTTAGATATTATGACTTTGGGGTCTTTTGAACTGCTCTTTTAAATGAGTGAATCCCAAAGACTCCCTGTAAAGAGCCAAAAATCCCATCACTAGTAGCCTACGTTAGATGCTCTGAGTCAGGGGTGTCCAAGCTTTTTAACTGTGGGCCATATTGAAGTGTAAACAGTGTGGAGGGCCTCAGACGGTGATCATGGTTTTAACTGTGCAACTACACTTTTATTCAGGCTTGGGACTTTAATTCCAGCTCTGACTAACACTAAAATATCAGTTAAGTTGGAGTAATGTAAAAAGTACCATCTCTGACATTACCAAATCAGCAAGAAGCTTTAGGGCCAACAAATATTGTTCTGAGGGCCGCATTTGGCCCTAGGGACGCTTTTTGAGCACCCCTGCTCTCTTACCAGATTCAATATTTATGGATTTTCTCTTTGTTTATTTTTGTCCATCTGAAATGATGATCTAAACGCAGCGCAAAATGCAAGATAATTGTGTGGATGATTTCAAGATGTTCCAGGGGTTAATGCGTATGGCCTTTGTATGCACAGTAAATGAGACAATAGCTTGTTCTTTTCTTTGTGCTAAACAGATAAGCTTTGGTTAAAGAATCTTCAATATATAATCAACCAGTTTGACAAAAGGAAGAAGCAAGACAAGATGACATTGCCACTTGGACCAATCAGAGGACATAACCCCTGTGACCCTTTCTCCTCTGAAGAACAATATAAGAGCAGCTGACGCCTTGTGATGCAGAACTGTGCTCCTTTGATCAAAGTATTTTATTTTAAACAACTCAAATGGAGGCGGAGTTCTTAGTTGTCACCTTTTAGGTCTTACCTGCGTATCTGTAATTGTAATTGACGTTATAGCATATGCAGTTAATTTAAAAGCACATGAAAAGCCTTGTAAAATGGGATACCCAAATTGTTATATTGTGTTGCTAATGCTGTATATATTGCTGCTCGCGCCACTACTGAAAATAAATAATAAAAAACAACATCCTGCAATGTAAATTTTGGAGGAATCGCTCATCTTCTGTGGAAAAGGCCACTGTGGGCCTGGTGGCGTCATAAATAAAAGCAGGTGTGACCTAAACATTAGCGGCAGCAGCATCTACAGGCGACACTATTGTTCATATGTCAAACTGGAGTGGGCACATCCTCTGGGGACTTTGCACCTATTCTTCACAGCAGTTTGCTCCCGTCTGTGCCTGAGAAATGCTCTTGTTTCTCCTCAATAATGCATAAGGGAACTTTTGTTTTAAGACTACATGATTAATATTTAAAATGTGCGCATGTGTACTTTTAGTTGGAAGTGTAGCCTGCCTTAGAAGTTATCTCATGGAAATCAACCAGCTGGTCTTTGTGTTTGTTCCATACTAAAATACACTTTGAAGTAGAGGTGGGTAATAAAATTGTTCTTTGGAAGATGTACAAATTAACAATATTGAGTGCATCTTCAAAGTAAAACAAAAAAGAGTGGAACCTGAAAAAACTCATTTATTCTTTTTCATGAAGATGCATAGTTGTACAAGTCACATACTGTGCACATTTCCCCCCCAAAGCTTTAAACATTTCCGTGATCAGAAAGGAGCAGATAGAATAATCAAATTTTAATATTTTACTGCCCCCTCATTTACAAAACGCCTTCCCCTGCATCATCAGCATCACACATTAATCATAAAACACATAATCACAAATCAAGAATCAAGTTTGTATCCTGTCAATTGTTTCATCTAAATTCCAAAAATATTTTTACAATTTTTTAAGTCTTTCCCATGAGAATTCCACAATTTTACTCCTACAACAGACAAACACATCTGTTTTAGAGTTGTTTGTGCTATTTGATGCAAAAACTGCTGCTATAAACAATACAATATCTCAATCAATACCTCAAAAAAGGAAAAATATTGTTCTGTGTACTGCACTTTTGCAGTTTATTCAAGAAGACAATCATATTTTTGACAAAATAGCAATCTAACTAAATACATTTACCAGCACATTTATACAAATTTTTGAAGGCTTGCAAAAATATAGCTTGATTGTTGTTATCGAGAAAGTCCCCCTAAATATTGCGATATTCATTTTTGTTATCGCCCATCCCTCCTTTTAAGCATACTTTCTTTACTGCTATATATACTGTATGTATATTCTATGGTTTAGGAAGATGTTCCCAAACTATATTATGTGAACTCAGTGCTTCTATACTTTTATTATTGTTTTGCTTTTTCTTTATTTAGATTTGGACCTACAAACCTAAGAAATTTTGACCTATTTATTCCCTTCCATCAAGATTAGAGAGCCAGCAATGTTTTACAAAGTTTTAACATAAAACAATGAATAATGTTGACACTAATGTAACAGATTAAATGTAACTTTCTCTCGTGCTCATCTTTCCTTTAGGTGAAAGTGAACATGAGGAGGAAACCTGAAACCAAGCCTTGTGCGTCGCTGGGGCCCGTGTCTGCCCTGACAACAAGGAGTGCGCGGCGAGAGGACATCAAACTCCCAAAAGGTAACTTACCACTTATGTAATCTAGTCATTTTAGTAATGGTTGAAAGCTTTTTTGTATAATAGTAACGTATAGTTGTGCAAGTTCGCTTTTTGAGGAGCATTGTCGGTGCTTATGCCAAATTCTTCCATTGTGAAAAGTTGTTTATCTCTTTGCGGGACTCTTACGGGAGACGCACTATATAAAAGGCTTCTGTCCACAAGCAAATAAAATATTCTTGTGTGCACGGCGCCCTGTCCCTCGGTGACTATCGAGTTCCAGCCCCCGTGTGTGTCCGACGGAAACGCAGCAGAATGTCACGCAAATATTTCAGGTCGCACTATGCCATAGTGAGGGGAAGTGCAACACAGAGCCCACTGTCACTGTGGATTAGGGCCGGACTGAGCTTAACCGAGTAGATGACAGAGGAGATGGTCATTCTCAGGGCAGAGGAGGCACGTGCAAAAAGGGGTGCGGGTCAGGCACAGTGCAGGGGAACTGTACTTCCTAAACACTGATACTCACACAGGCCAACTCGGAGTGACTCATGTGGGAACAACAGAACAGAAAAATATTTAGAAAGGAACAAAGAAGTGTAAGATTTGTGGCCTGGATAGCCTCATCTGGTAAAGCTAGATCGGTATTGCGCGGATCAGGAAGTCTGGACATCTCTGCTCAGACTCCGGCCCTGGGTAAAGCAGAAGAAAATGGATGGAAAATTGCTTGCCACAGGATTGGTCTGAAACTCCAGAGTGGTTACGCGGAACATTGGTGATTGGACCCTTTTAAGATGTATTTTCAAGAAATGACAAATCTCGTGGGAATTCATCTTGCAGAGTAAGGTTAGGGAAAACCCAATGCAAACCCAGATGCCTTAGTTGCCCATAACCAAAACATGCATTGAAGATTTCTGCAAAAATGTATCTTTGTTTATTTTACCTTTGGATTATCTTACCTTTCCTCAGATAAAATAAGTAAATTCTAGAGAAATAAATAAAATCAAAATCGGATGCATCTCTGAAGTCTTTTCTGTTTCTCTCCTCTCAAAGTTTTGGCAAATAGTCTTCCCTTTTCAATAATTCAGGCTAGCTTGGCTTGGCTAACTCCCTCCAAATGCATGACCTCATAAGTACATTTACAAGGAAAGCTTATATAGACCATTTAGAAACATGATGGCCATGTTGGGTATACCGGTTTTGTTTTTCCAGGCGTACAGCGATATATGAGTCAGTTATTAATATGCGTTAACAAAAGCATTGGCAAACTCGGTGTTTAGGAAGCCAGTGTTTGGCAGGAAATGCACAGTTTTAACAAGAAATGAAGTGATTTTCCTCCCAACAATACGATTAACAACATGTGTAAAACGTTCACATACAGTCGACTCGCACACACACACCTCAATTAGTTGTCAGAAAACACTTGTACAAATTAAAAGCAGAAATGTCTTAACTTGTTATAAATGGCCCATGTAGAGGAAACTGCCTCTTTATCTGAGAATTATCCGTCTTTTGTGCGCGGGTGATAAGCTCCAGTGGGCACAAATAGAAACAGCTGGAGACATAGCTGAAGTGAGTTGTTTGCTCACTCAGGTTCTTAGCGCGGCGCGATAAGGTGCGTGGATATCCTGTGGTCTTTGCCCGGCTAATGCTTACGGACCGCACACTGGCTCGCCTTTCGCCGGAGTTATTACGCCGCCTGTAATTTGAAACAATTACAAAAACACTGGCCCACTTGTTACAACACTCATTTTCCCCTCACATATACAAACCACAGATTCAATAGCTTTACATGTTTTTCAATCACACCCAGTGGAGCAGTGTTCAGTGTGAAAAAGTATAGCGTTTCATCCCAGCTCGCATGGTATGGGATAATCTTTCACATTTAGCCTGGGGTTTGTTTTGCTATTTCAGCAGAAACTTGTGCGAGCCATGTGAATTACCATAGGAACAGATGATAAAAATACCAAATGATATTGTATCAGATGTAAATGAATAAACTATTGGAATAATCAGTGCAAATAATTTGTTATCCGTGATCTCAAATGGGCTTTTATTGGACAAGATGCATCGGTGAGATAAGGTAAAACACACTTTAGATAGACGCAAGAGGTAACAGTGTTATGATTGAAAAAATATCCCTTTGCAAATATGCAGACTATTGTTTTAATACAAACAAACAAGCTGTCGTTAAGTGCAATTATAAAATAATGCCTATGACTATTAAAGATGTTCATAATGAGTTTACAAACAGCTGTTTTATTTGTTTCTGTTAACTCTGGAAACACAGTAAATAGGGCTGCTCGATTATAGAAAAATGAATAATCACGACTATTTTTGGCATAATTGAAATCACGATAATTCAAACGATTATTTGTTTGATGGTATTTTTTTAAACTAAACAATGCAAAATATATTATTTGGACAATTGTAAAAGTGCAATTATATCAAGTATATTCACTTTAGGAAGGGTCTGTGAGCCCTGACACATCACACCTGCCTCCTGCTGGTGAGTGCACGTGGCTGATGATGACATCATCACGGTGCGCTGTCAAACTGCAAAGTTAGCAGTTTTTTGGAAAATGCTAATTTACCACTTTTTGACATGTATTTTCAACACGACGTTACACGCACTTCCCGGAGACCTAGAAGGGCTTATCTTAAAGCCCTAGCCCTCCTCTTTCCAATGCAAAGAAGTAATTGTAATCAAATTTCGATTAATTGCACAGCCCTAACTGTAAACTTTGACCGAATAGAAAGGAGTGCATAATGCGCTTTGAGCTGCATTTTGTATGAAAAGCGCTTTATAAATACAGTTTTGATTGATTGATTGATTGATAATGTCTTACACTTGTATTGTGCTTTTCAAGCCTGATTACCAAGTTTCTCAAAGCGCTGCCACACTGTAGACATTATACATTCACTCCATACTCAGATGTGGCTGCCATTCTGTGCCATCGACACCTCTGACCACCACCAACCACTCACTCTCACTCTCATTCATTCTGGCCTATTGTACATGTTTTTGGTGGTAGGGGAACCCGGAGCACCCAGAGGAACTTACTGTGAAGCATGAGCGCTAACCCCCGCCCCAACTGTATAACAGAAGATTGTTGTGACCAAATATTCTTGTAATACCACACAGTAGTTGTTGATCTTATTAATTTTATTGTGTATTGTGCAGGTTTTGTGCAAATTCAAAATGTTCAAAATTAGTTTAATCATTCTAGAGCAGCCATTCCCAAAGTCCAAATCAATTCAAAAGAAAATATCATGATTTTAGATATTAAATACAAAAAGCAGTGCATATAGGCTAAAACATTAATTTGAACTAAACAAATAAACGTAAAGTTAAATTAAAACTATATTTATTTAAATGTGACTGATGTGCGGACAACTTTTGAAGGACCCCCTGAAATGTCTTTGAGCCCCCCCAGTGGGCCCTGGTCCCCACTTTGGGAACCACTGTTCTAGAGTCTACGGCTGCACTATGGGAGAACAATCTTGAATTTTATGTTGCAAAACAGACTAAAACTATTTGCAAAATATAGATATCTCCGTTTTTGAATTTTTTTCTAAGTTTTAATTTTTTATCAACATACTCTTCAGGCGACACCAGTAAAGTTGAAGTTGAATCAATTTGATTAATAACAAGTGACTTTATATTCCTGATGCACTAAGATTGATCTGGGCAATCCTATACAAAGAGAGAATTAACTTACAAGCGTACTTTAATTATTGTCAATGGCACTTATCTGTTTTTGCAAATGAACTCTCAACACAGTACTTTCCATTTAATTTAATATATACAAAATAAATCTTGGAGGAAATACAGTATATTGGGGAAATATTGAAACCTGGCACAGAACAATATGCTGCATGCACCAAAGCAGCGGATCTCATTCGGAATAAGCTTAACTGAAATAAAAGTTGACTCATCTTTGACTACCTCACCATCATTAGTAATTTCTCTTTGTTCTTCTGCCAGCGTTCTTCCCTCCGGGCCATCTGGGAGTGCTCTTGTGCAGTTTTTGGACATGGACACCTTTGGCCGCGTGAGTACAGTTTCAAAACACCGCAGTTTAAACACAATGGGGTCAGACCGTGCACCTCCTCTCTCTCCGCGAAGGTGCTGGTGCAGGCTGACCATTGACATTTGGCATTCCTGTGTCCCGCCTCGGAGCCCTCTGTGGGGGGGGGGGCGCGCGCAGAGGCCGGCCCGTATAGTTCTCGGGGGTAAAAACAAAAAGGCTCTTGAAAATCCCAAAGAGTTCCCATGATCCAACGGAAGACCTTGATCCGACTTGTGTTAGATTTTCATTCCGCGGATTAGGAAGCACAAAACGGACATATTTCAGCCGTTTATTTGGTCTAACAGCCTCAGATAGTCCAGCGTAAACCGAGATGTTTTCATTGTCCGGACCCAGAGCACGCATTGGAGATTTGCCAATAATTTCCCCATTTTCTTTATTCCGCCCTTTTTCCATTATCATTCGAAGCATTCATTGACATTTCTGAGTGCACGCACGAGCTTGTAGTGACATTTCATGGCAGAAAGTTTTCAAAGTCATCTTTCAAGGTTTTTTTTCCAGTAACATACATAATCTGTTAGCATCAAAGGAGCACACATGCATAAATAATTGACTAATTCACTTAAAGGGGGCCAGCGTAGATTAATTAAGCCTGAATACTAATTATGTTTTCTGTCTACACCAACTGCTGCGGATGTTGTTTAATAAGAAACTGTTTGGTGGGTCACAATTAACATGCACATATAAGGCCTATGCAAATGAAGGACGGGGAGTAAACATTTTAACCATTTTTCAGTCTTCTAAAAGTGTTGCGTAAATACTTTGATGCAATCTTTTTATATTCTTTCGACATAAAAAAAAACTGCTCATTGTCTTGGTATTGAACTTTAAAATGAATCTCTTTTTTCTCTTTTTGACTAATTTTAAGGAAGCATAAACATAACAAAGTTGACACATGATAAATATTGACATCAGCCCCCACATGAAACACTTGTAATTATTACAAACACAATCTGTTCAGTATTTCATCGCAGGGAGTTCAGACAGGAGTCTTCTAATTATTATTTATGTTTTATTATGTAGCAGTCTGGTGATAAACTCTTATGCAAACATTTTCTTTTGGTAAATTATTGTTCATTCTTCACTGATAACCCAACAATAATAAATAGATTGATATCCGGTACGACTGCAGTGTCCAATCATAGTTTCATCCGTCGAAAAGTTAAATCCCAATCATTGTCCAAGATACAAGAAGGTGTTTTCTTTTTTAGACTTTCTGTCATTAACATTTTTAAAACTAAGATTTCCATACAGATACAGTGAAACATAAGCAAAATGATCAACTTCATTGGCACAATCAGGGCCACACATGATCAAGGACATAACAGGCTTTTAGTGTAGACTTCTGTGTTAAGAATTCAACATTTTTAATGTGTCAGACTTCCACATTATACTACATATTATGAAATAAAAGGGTCTGAATCCTCCTAAATTCCACTGTAATTGCACTCCCATGAGCAGCACCATTGTCCTTGACTGTGTTTATCCTAACGTTGTCTACATAACAGCCCCTCTCCTCCTCAGACAGGCTCCTTTCTCACATCCCTGAGTAACGCAGGGACAGAGGGAGACAGCTCCGAGCCCGGGCCGTTGTTTACAGCTGCGTGGGGAAGAAAACAGGCAGACGCAAATGAGTCCTGACGGTTTCATGAAGCACAATTGGTTGATGGCAGATCCAATGTGACTGGGCTGGACTGGGCGATGATCCGTACAGTATGCAAAATTCACTTTCTAGCTGGTCCGTGCCCACCAGCCCCTAGCAGCGAGCGGGCGAGCGAGCGAGCGGTCTTCCCCAAGCCCTCCTAGCTATGCCTTTGAATGCGACGAGAACTGAACAAGCGGAGCCATTGTTGTGCTCAATTCCTTCTGACAACAATCGCGTTTAAGACAAGAAAGGAACGAAACAGAAGTCACGGATTTTCTTTGTCACCACTTCCAAATGATTTGGCCGCGGTGCTGACTGTACTGTAAGCGCTGTGCGCCGTTTGGAGGAGCGTGGATGTACAGTACAGTGTGGAAACATCTCAAGGGCTTTCTTTAGATGTTCGGTGTGCGGTTGAAAAGGATGCAAGCTTCATGGCCATTACAGTATATGCGTCCGAAGTTATGCTGACTGACAATGTTCCAGAAATACCCCTCTCTAAAAATCAGTCAGGAAATGATGAAAGTTGGGCTTCTTGATTAATCGCTATGAAATGGTAATTGTGATTTGGATGGTTGCAATCAGTGAATCGCCAAGCCTGCAATGATGTTTAGTAATTCTTTATGAGTCTTAATATTTATACCACCAAATGTTATTGTTATTGCAATATAGGCGAAACAATATCCATATCAGTAAAGCACAATATATTACAAAACCATCTACCATCTGAGGAACTTGCTGTTTTTTTACTCAAACAGCCTAAAACTAAAATGCATGCTAACTTAGAAATGAGGAAAAGTTCAGGTTTTAGTCAGAATTTTTCCAAATTAGTTCAATTTTTCCATTGTTTTGGTGCTTATTTTGTAATTTTTCAAGTCTTGTTTTGACAATTTCATGAATTTTGTGGACGATACGGTGCTGAAAGGGTTTTGTGAGAAGAAAATGCAACCATTTTTTAAAAACAATATTCAAGACAGTCGTTGGAAAGCTTATGAGGCTACGCTTTCAGAATCCGTGATTAACTCAAAATGCCCCAGAACCGACTTGTGCCCCTGGTTTCTGTGATCACAAATATATATTTTTTTCTCATTATGGTAGCCCTACTATCAGGCAACGATGTAGTTTAGATTCAGAACAAAATGTATACTAAACTGTCACTGTATGTTAACTTAAATTGCAAATTTGAACTGCAAAAAATACAATGAGAGATTCTTTTTTCGTGTTATCAACAAAAGTTTTTGCTTGTTTGGTAAGTTTGCCAACCGCCGTTCAGACGCTCACCCCTGAACCGCGGGTCATCCGGGCCACCACCTCGATACATCGCGTTTCCCCGGGACCGGATCGTCGCTTATTGTTTCGGAGACGCAACATCTGCACGTTCCATCCGGTTACGGCGCATTAGACCGCGGCCCCGGCGTCACCAGGAACATGCTGTCGGTGTCAGCGGAGTCTGGCGAGGAGACGGGGAGCGGGCACTTCTTTCGCATCGCTCAGAGACACGCGGGCAAGCGCTGGGATTAGATGTTCAGTGACAATGACCCACAGCGTTAGGCCTGGGGAGAACGCACTGCGCCGCCGCCTGTGTGTGCGCTCCCCCGTGCGTGGTGCGGAGAAGGAGCGCATGAAGAAGTCACAACGCCAGTATATAATTACATTTATTGACATTTACGGGATATGGATATGATTCAGGCTGGCGAGTTGGGGGGAAAAACAATCAAATTACAGTCCTGACATATTTACCATGTGGTTTATCATTGCAATGAACGCTTTTAACACATTTTAAGCTACATTTGAAAGAAGAGTGTGATATGAACTGATAAATACAGTTTAAACTACAGTGTTATAGCAGGTTTTAGACATAATCAGAAAGGGGTTGCAAACTGTCAAAAATAAGCAAAAATGTACTTGCAAACATCTTAATTTAGATTGCTGTGTCGTCAATAAACCACAGAAGTACAGATAAAACACTATTATACCCTGTGAGAGAAACTAGACACTAGGGTGGTTCACAAAATTAATTTTGCCAAATTTTTGCCACATTGCTTTCTGCCTTGTTCCAAAAGCATGTTGAAAATTGAATTGCTCACCTTTTCGCCTAATTTTGTTGTTGTTTTTCTGCTCATTTCATTGATATGACTCTACTACAGCATTCAGATGATACTAGTTCAATTTGTTATGAAAATAAAGAGTCCAAGCAGTTGATGGTGCATCATGAGGAGGTGTTTCAGAAGAAGAAAACAAAATAAATACCATGCGAAAATAATAAAAAAAAATGCCCCTAGACCATTTCAAAATTGGGAAAAAGTGTGCCTCCCCTAAATGTGCAGCAATAGACTCAATATCTACAATATCAATTGGAACAACCATTACTTATACCATTATGTTGTGAACCACCCTAGTAGACACTAGACACAAAGTGCTCAGGAAGTCAGTACTACAAAAATTGTTTTTTTTTGAGGAAGGTGCTCTTTAGCGTTTAGGGAACAGAAACTTAAGAGAAAAAAACAAACAAAGATGGAAAACCACAAGAAAACCATGTTTTAAAATATTTCAATACACACTATTATACCGTATTTTGAGAGATTACACATCAAGTATGTTTTATTTTTATTTTTTGACTGACGTTTTTGTAGCTTTTTGTTGATTTCTCGGCATTGGAGATACTCGATATTGAAAATTTGTTCATCTTCCAAACAACAATTTCACTATTCTCTTGTAGACAATTCATTGCCCTCCTCCCTTTATAATGAGACCCCACGGAGAGAGAATATTTTATTGTTTCGCAAAAACCGTACTGCCTAAATAAGTGCAGTCTTTGCGATTTGCCTAGTGCAACCAAATTGTAATTATATTTCCTCCTGGGACTAATTTTGCGCAGCATAAGCCATGAACCAAGGCTAACAGAACCTTGTCACAGCCATGATTTGGTCCAGGCAAGTTCATTAACATGTATTTGTCAAGACACACATTGATGTTTCCAATTACTCAAATTTAAGCAGCAAATGCCATAAACAAATTACCGTTAGCCCTGGGCACAAAGTAATCACGCTAAAATCTAATAGTTGTACGCAGCCGTATTTCCCTCGGTCGTTACATGAAATATCTTGAAAAATGAAATAATTGAGAAGCGAGCGACTGGGAAGACCACTGCTGCCGATCTCATTCTCCATGTGAAACTCTAAAAAAGTGATTGGTACCCAGTCGCAAAGAAAATGGTTTTTAAATAAGTTACAATTAGATAAGCATTAATCTCAGTGGTATAAATGAATGTCTTGCTGTAGGGCTTGTTGAATGTAAAAACAGATCTACAAAAACTCATCTCGCCAGATTGGTCTGAAAGTAGTCCCCTCCATTTTAATTGCTCTGTCATTTAGAGTTGAAATAATCCCCCACTTATTGTGCTCCCTGATTTAGCCTTTGAAATTAAATATTGTATACAAATACATGCTGTTCGCGAGCAGGAGCGCAGTTCATCACCGGAATCTGCATAAAATGATACTTAAAGAGCTCCATTCGCTTTGAGCAACACAAGCTTTTTGCATTGTGCGTCCTTATGTAAACATATCCATAACCAAAACGACCAGTTTGGCTTTTACCTCGGCGTCCGTGTTGTTGTGTGCGTCCGCAGAAATCAGAGAAATGTGGGACTGCAGACTGGATTCTCAAAGCCCCGATTTCAAAGGGCACATACGGATCTCATACATGTCCTTTTGTCTGCCAGGCCATGCCAGTCTGGACCGCCTCCATATTAACACAGACCTGGCCTGCTATTGTTTATGGTTTAGTTCCTCTCCCGTGCTCATGTGTGCCTGGATTTATTCTCACTAATGCCAGTATAAAAATGTGTTTTTGTCCCGTTGATTTTCAAAACAAGGAGGAGGTATTTTAATGTGACCTTCATTACACATTCATGTCAACTTTTCTTATCTATTTATGATTAAATTCTTTTCCACTCCTGTTGTTCAATTAGTGCTTGACCCCTTTAGCGGCGATGTAAATTAAATGACATTTCAGTGTCGTCCCATATTTAAAATACTGCGTTAGTTGCGGATCATAAATGATGATCTTCATTCTGCAGCTAATTTATTCATTTAACAATTTCCCTCCAGAAGTTACAGCAGAAGGCTCTGCAGCAACCTAAGCAGAAGAAATCCAAGTCGGCTGAATTTCTGATGGGTGAGTCCTGCTTGATGAGTTATTGCTCATAATTTGTGTAAGGATTAATTAACTAATTACAGACAAATGGCTTTGGGCTAAATTTTGCTCTTGCTTGTCAGGGCGCAATTTGTAATTATTTTAATCATTTCTTCTTCTCTTTTTTCTCCTCCTCCTGCAAGATTCTGATTTAATTTTAACCTAATTGTGTTTTAGTGTCATTTGAGGAGGATGCACTGAGCATTTTGGTCCAGACAAATCACCAATAGAAACATTTCCATACCGTTAAAGCCTTTGTGCGCTAATGAATGACTTTGACCTCCCTCTTGTCTATCCCCCGTGTGGCACGTTTGCATTTTTATTCACGCCTGTGTTTTATTGTTTTCTCAGGCAGCGAGGACGGAGCTGCGGCGGTGGGCATCGACAACCCGGCTTTCGATGGAGGTGGCAGCAGCACTGAGCCCTGTGCTGCTCCTGCTCATCTGGAGAGAGAAATGCGAGGTGACAGGCCAGATAGCACCCTTGCAGCTCACCAAAAAAAACTGGAGCTGCAAGCCCCTGCCAAAGAGAGAGGTGAAGCTTCATTTTTCATTAGCTTCAAATTTGTTGACAGTGGATGTGTTCCTGATCTAACCTTTCTCTCACTCGCTCCTGTCTGTTGTATTCGGGGTGTGGGGTGGTGGTGGTGGGGGGGGCTTTCGGTCCCTGCATTCCTATCCTAGCGTGTCCTAACAAGCAACCCTCGTATAACTTCTCTCCACGCTGCAGAGGAGCTACTGTGGTGGGTGTTCTATCTCTATCTAGAAGTATCCTCCGCACAATCAGCCTTGACTCCCACTCTGGGCTACATGCCTTGTGGTGGGCTGGAGTCATAGGAGAGAGCATTTACATACGCTACTACGCTGCCGAGCCGATCCGCTGTCTGTGTGGTGTACTCACAACGCCCCCGAAACACGGCTTTAGGCCAATCAGGCATACAAATGTGGCCCCTTATAATTCAGTATGTCAGGGAGAACTCTTGAGGAATGGGATGGTAAATTAGGATGCGTTCAAGGTTGTGAGCGTGCCAGTTTTTCTCAAGGATGAGTCACATGTTGGATTTCTGATTTAATGTGCTACATTTTTGCTGTAGCTGTGCACGGCTTGTAATTATCATTCATTATTGTCATCTCCTTTGCACAAGAGGTAGGCTAACACGTTACAGTGGTAATTGTAAATGCAAATTATTTATCATTATTTCTAATTTTGGGAAAATTCAATAAACTAAAATGAGATAAGTGCCATTGACAAAAATCTATGTAAGCTTGTCATTTTCTCTTTGTGTAGCTGCGTTTTTAATGACCTTTTCTATTCTAGTGAATCAGAAATATGAAGTCACTTGTTATTGATGAAATGCATTCAAGTTTGCTTTTCCTGGTGTCCCTTTTAGAGCACTGTGATACAAACTCTAAACTATTTAGCAACAAATTCAAAACGGAGATATCTGTTTTTGCAAATTAACTCTTCAATTATATTCTTCAGTTTTAGTGCATAATACTGTGAGAATGATGACAATAGAAACACTGAAATGAAAGTAAAAGGACATGCATTGAAGAATATAATGTGTAATTCAATAAATATTTAATATTGCTGTGTCCCGAACACAAAATGTTTTTTTCGCGACCATTCGTAAAGTCCAGAACATTGTTTTTGATTTGATAAGAAAACTTTTCGAGCCATACAAAAATATAATATATTCTGTGCCATACAGCAAGCACTGTACCCACACAAACAATCCTACAGAACCAAGAACAGAAAAAGAAAAAGGTACAGGGAGAATCTGTCCAAAATTGTATGTTCCATTTAGTATACTGTATTGGTACTAGCAGACAAAGATTGGCTCAAAAAAAACTTGTTGGACCCTTATCTCCATGCAGCAATAAGAATTATATCCAATCAATTTAATTTCAAATAGACAACCTTGAGGGGTCCCCTGTAGTGCCATTGAGGCTCCTGAACCCCACTTTGGTAACAACATACACATATATGGGAACAAAGCGTGCTCACGTCGTTATTAAGCTAATGACGATCTTTGGACTAAGATCAAAACGTCCTACACTTCAACTTCAGATGAAGACTGAAGAATTTTTGCGTACGATGGACAACTCCTGTACGACTGAGACACACAGACAAACATACACCTATAGTTTGCTGTTTAGTGCATTGTGCTGGTGAAGTCATAGAGCTTGAATTTTTCATTAGAGATGTACTTATTACAGGACAGCCACAGACTATTTCGGTAAATCACAGATATCACTCAGAGCAAACACATTATGCAAATATGTTTCAGAGAAAAAAAAAGTTCATAACCTCAGAGCCATTCATGAGAAATTGCTTCGATTTTGCTGCTAAAAATGTGGCGGGCTTTATAATTTAAACTTTCTGTCCAAACTAATGTTCATGGGAAAAAAAATTGAAAAGTTAATGTGTGCTTCTGAAAAACGTCAATGAGCTGATTATAGTTGTAGCCCAGTGGTCTTTTGCAAACATGTTATGCACTGGAATGATGACACCCCCAGCCCTTTTTAAAGCCGATCCCTATGTAGAACATATAATGTGATTTAATGCGCTGTTGGCCTCACAACCTGGAAATACAAGTGGAGCAATTTAGATGAGTGAATATTCAAGTCAGAATGATTTGAGGTTAGGAAAGCGGGTTGGTGTACCCTTAATAGGAATAACCCTGGAGCCATCAGATTCCCATAAACTCTGTGGTGAAGACCTGATACCCATAGGTCACTGATTGCTAATAAGAAGTCATTGGGAAATGGGCTGATGGTATTTTTCTAAGCTCTACTGCCCAAACTGCCTGGTCCTCCAGTCTAGGCCACTGACCCCAGAGTATTTAGAAGGTATTGTCTTTGAAAGTCCAGGTACTTTTGGGCTTGTAGACTTTCTCATTAGTTCCTTTTGAACACTGCAAACATATGGCAGTCGTATTTAAGAGATTGCCTGCCGTGACCTTTTGCAGCATGCTAATTAGGCCCCAGAGCACCTCGGGCCGTGGAGAGGTGCAGCCAGAGAGCCAGCAGTCTAGTCTCTCTTACTTCGTCTCATCTTGGCTCTGCCTTATCTGGTAGCAGCCGTTGCCCCTGCCCTTCAACAGTGTGGGTTTCAAAATTAACATTTCGCTTCATGTGCTTCTAATAACCACTGACCTGAACCTGTACAACTCCCCTCTTTCCCCCCACAACCTCTCTCTCTCCCCCACTCTCTTTCTCTCACTTTCACAGGAAATGAACACTCTCAAAATGACTTTGACCCGTCGTCAGCGGAGCAGACAGACCCAAGGCAGTGCATGACGACTGGGGTCAACGCTGAAGATGAGCTAGAATTAAGTATGCCATTCACTGTCATAATAGTTCTCCCTGGTTCATTAAAGTGAGGTGAGGGGATCACAAGCAGCAGCTCCATTTGTGACAGGAGTGTCTATGTAAATACACCTAGTGATGGTATCACAGATTGGCTAGCCAACAAAATGTCATTGATGAAGGTCACCTATGATTGGTCAGTTTTCATTTCTACATGGCTTTTCCAGTCCTCTGTCAAATGACATGCAGAGCCACATCAATAGTTTGCAGCCCCCTGCTAAAGTAGGCCTATTAAAAGCAAGCTCTTGGGAGCAAAGTAATATGCATGTTATAATGAAACATGGCTATTAATGGAGAAGCCATTTCACCTGTATCTTTTGGATATCACTGCCGTGTAATATCAGAGGATTGGCAAAACCAAATCTCATCATATGATGACAAGCTGGGTAACAGGCATGTTAATGCTGCTATTCCATTACCCCATGCACACGCCGCTTTCACCCCACAACCACAGCCAATGCCTCTGCTAGTATGTGATTTAGATTGACTTGTGATAAGAACAAAGTCATTTTAAAGCATGCAAGTGCTTGTAATTTTCATGAGGTCTTTTCTTTGTGTTTTTAATTTTTTGCAATGCTGGATGCAGATGAAAGGAGACTCTATCACAGAATGGCAGCATTACTGGATGATGAGAATACCTTTGTAGACATACCTGGTATGTATCTCTGTAATATGCTGACTGGGCTGTAATCTTTATGCTTTATATTTTATTCCTGTCTTCTTTAAATATACTGATTTGAAGTGAAATACTTTAATAGAATGCAATGTGATGAAGTGGTTTTGCAGGATTACTGTAAACACAGTATACTTTTGACAGCAGCAGAACTAGACTGGCTGAAATAAACCTGCTGTCTGTCAATGCTTCCTAAAAAACTGGCAGTTGTTTCATCGTAGCCGGCCACACTCTGCTTCTCTATATGTGTTGCTACTCAAGGAATGTTTTATTTTTTTTTGCATTTTAAGCCTCACATTGTCTTGGAAGACTGTGGCGTTGACATTATGCACAACTCTCTTGTAATTCCTGTGCAGAAGTGGAGGTTTCCCGGCCTGCTTCTGCACATTGAGCACACACTGAGCCTGCTCATATTATTTGCTATTGTCTTGGGTTTAGCTGTACCACTCAGATTAACAGTGCCATCCATTGTCTGGGAATGTTCATGAAATCCCACTGAAAACTAAAGAGGATCTTGGATTAACAGTTTTTCCGTGCAATGGGATGAGACACAAGGAAAGAAGCTATGACGAAGTGGAGCTTGTACTTATACACTGCTCCAGCTGTTTTGGCTGCCAGTAAGCATGAGCTACAATAGACTGTTAGACAATCACCTATGCTGTTGTATGGATGCCTCCCACAGGTAATTACTGCAGATGTGGCCCAATGCATCCGTTACCATCGCTGCATATTGTGGCAAGATCTAAACCTTTTGTTTCCCCTTTGCATTTGGCAACAAATCCGCATGAAGTGTCCTGAATGACTCAGTATTAATGATATGGACAGTGGCCATGTTTTTTTTTGTTTTTTTTTTTGTGGTGGATTCAGACTTTCTAAGATCTTTCTGCTTGGCTTAAGATTCTATTCATCCCAACTCTAAGAAAGGCGCCGGCATTGACTGAAGCTTCTATGAGAAAAGCATTATTCGGTGGTGGCAGTGTTGGTAGGACTGCACACGTTGAATGCACAGACTGTAATACTGCAATACCTTGTGCTTTCCACCAACGAGGCGCTGTGGAGAAACTCTGGCAGCAGGTAGATTTCTAGA